>CAJNDV010015347.1:31787-56623 GCA_905221635.1 Symbiodinium sp. CCMP2456 | reverse complement strand
GGTCTGTCAACGGGGGGGGGGCGACCATCTATATCTATATCTATATCTTTGTATATATATACATGTATGTTTATGTATATGACACACAAGCATACACGAGCACACGCACATGAGAGCATGCAAATTTATGCCTTCACCGTGGGTGGCCTGCCGGACAGGTTTGCCAAGTTCAAGGCTCAGCCAAGCAAGGCTTCGTGCTTCGTCCTAAGCGTGCTTGTGGGTTGGAGCATACCTTCACCTGGCGTGGCGTGGGGGAATCGAAAGTTTCCTGTGAACTACAGTAAAGGTCAACAGTCCGAAAATTTGAACAGGCCCCCGCAAGCGAAGTTGCGATCGTTATGGCAGAGTAGAAAGCCTGCGGCATGTCGTATGACATGTTGATGCAATTTCATCAGAGGCCTGGCCTTTGATGGCCCCGCCTTTCGTGGCTTCGCGGCCAAGAGCTTCTCGAAGGCAGGACCTCGGCTCTCAAGAAGCAGCAATTTCCAGACCCTGTATTTACATTCCAGGGATCTGCCGAGTGTTTCAGTTGGCGCGTCGTGTGAGGCAGATGAGAAGCAAGCACAGGCAAGTGTTCGCATCTTGCCCAGTCCTCGGCATACGCAACATTGCCCAAGCCACCATATGGTAGCTACCGACTCAGGAAGAAGATTTCATTTCATCTACTGCGTTTGCAAGCCTTCCGCCCAGGTGTGCACTCTATGGGGTCACGCCTGCAAAGCTTTGGTGGTCTCCTTTCCCGGGACATGTGTTCCCTACTGACTTCGTTTGTGATACCCCAAATATCAAGTTCAAAGCAGGAGCTTAGCAGTCGTGTCGCCCTCTTCGCCAGGTCTTGAAGCCTTACGATCTGATCAGGCCTCCTGGAGGGGGCCTCATTCACTGGCGCGAAGCTCCACGCGCTTTGGAGGCCATACCGCCTGGAGATGACTTCGAAGCTTCGAGGCTGGGTGACTTTTGTCCAAATACCAGCACTCTCCCCAAAAGTGCCAGGAAAGACTATGTACGATGTTTGGGGTGACACGATCACCGATGCCCTTGCAAAGGCGGGGCTCACATTTTCGTGGAGCTTTTCTTCCAGATTCCAGCATTTTCCGAAGGAGCTCAAGTTGAGCAAGGCCAAATTCTTGGTGAACTGTGCCTCTCAGGAGACGCGCATGTGGGGGGGTGCCATTCTCCTAGGTTGAGGCTTCGAAGGCCAAGGATCGACCTGCCTGCCTCAGTGGGGATCACCAGTAGCCTTCGTCAGCATCGGCCCATCGGCCGTCGCAGAGCTCGTCCACGTCAGCAGGGCGACCTGAGTACCTGTCCCTGCCAGCCCGCCAGGAGTTCTGGAAGGCAGTTCGACCCAAGAAGCTACCATCAAGCTGCCTTCTCGGACGATCCGAATACATCGGACTATGGATGAGCAGTGTTTTGTAGCTCGAAGCATGCAGCCATTTCAGCACCACATTGGCCACAGCTAGGAAGGCCTCCAGGATGACGGCGCTGCTGAAGGTCTTCCTTGCGACGGCGCTTCCGCAGGCAGCTGCTGAAGGAATCCAGGCACCTTGGGCGATGGTAGTGTGGCACAGTGGACGATGGGTGATTCTGGGTGGTGTGTGACAATTGTTGAGGGACGGGTGGTGGAAGGTGATGATGTTGATAGCGTTGATGGTGAAGGCGAGGACATGAAGACTGTAATGATGATGGCAACGACGGTGATGATGATGATGATGATGATGACGATGATGATGATGATGTTGATGATGTTGATGATGATGATGATGATGGCGACACGGCGATTTGTTTGCGTGTGGGGGATGAGACATACGAGGGAGATGATGAGACGCAGGACGGTGAGGATGAGGATTAGTATTGAACTGGACTTAACTTGCATTGCAGGATATTGCAGGCCACTCTTTGTCAGTGTAGCTATGTTTCCGTTTCAAGCGCGGATTATGGCAGAGCTTGCAGCTTGGCATGATTCCTTTGTCAGACATTTCGAAACCACTGTCAGTCTGAGATGAGGAACAAACAGCAAAACAAGGCCAGAAGGTCCAATGAACATCTCTCTGTCGGGAGGTGTAGCAATCCGTTCGGGTGATGGGGTAAGGGCAATGTTACAAGGCGAAATATGACCGAAACTGGCAGGGTGGCCACAAACTGGCCCGTGCTGTGTTTCTCACAGTAGAGATTCTGCCATGGTTTGAGCAGGTCATTGCAGCCGGCGTCTCAAGGACTTCAACGCAGTCGCTGTCGCTCGCTCTGGCAAAGCTGGGCCACAAGACCCTTCATGCAGAAGGCCCTGCCGCAACCTCGCCTCGAAGATGGCCCAGGTCGCCAGTGGCATGAGTTTCCTGATGTCAGGCTTTCATCCGAAACTGCAGCTGGCAAGGGAAGCACCGGACATCGTGGACCGTGTGACCAAGGTGCAGCAGACAAAAGATACACTTGAAGCACAGGACTAGCGTTCACGGATCAGGCCGAATGCAGGTCGAGATAGGTGTCTCTTCCCGTTTCCATTGCCCACTTAGAGTGCAGTCTTGGAGTGGAGGCAGCTCGACGGTCCTTCGCCGAACACAGTTTCGAGGCCTCTGCCACAGCCACACAAAACTGTATATACAGTATACACACTCTCTTGCAGCCGGAGTTGTGGATCTCAGGGTCATGTCACAGGTGCTGGAGCCTACGCTGGAACAGCTGGAGATGCTGAACGTCACGGCGTTGGTAGATATCCCGTGGTCCCAGCAACGCTGAACAACAGTCATTTCAGAATCGGATTTTGACATGTTGCTGGCATCTTGACTTTGCCAACCTTGTCTAGGGTCTAGGGTTTCTTGTCCAGCCATGTCAATCAAACGCTCCGTAGAGCATGGCTGCAGTTGGCTGTGTCGTGGCTGAGGTATGGAGTTGAGCTCCACCGACGCTATCCCAAGGCCAAGGCGGGTTTTACATACCATGCGCTCGCCTCTTCAGTGTAAAGTTGTGCCGGGCTGGACATAGTCAGTGCAAGGCATGCTGGCTGTCTGACCTCTAACTGCAGCATGCTGAGCTAAGCTTCCAGCAGAACTTTTCCCGGGGACATGCCTGGGGACGTTCACATGAACGTATGTTGACGCGTGAAGTCCTCTGGATGATGCCAGGTTATCGTGACTGTTCGTGACAAAGAGTCCTGGTCACTTGGTTCTGTGATGCTACTGCATCTTGAGATCACACACAGTCCAAACTCGATGCTAGCTGACGAGGTTTCGCAGCTACTGGGAGCATTTCCGCTGGGGGGCCCTGCTGCCCCCGCCCCCGAGTCTCGGCTGCCTCGATATCTTTGGGGAGCTGTGGGCTTGCGTGAGCTTGTTTTATTCGTTGGTCTTAGGCCTTGCAGAGATTTGATGGATTTGGGATGGGAGAGTGTAAAAGTGTGGATTGAGCCTAGGGTTTCGTGATGTGTACCTGGGAAAGCACGCCCCGAGCCCAAGAAGAACCGCCAGCGAATCTGGTTGTATCGCATTCCATCTGAGGTTCCCATCCTTTCCCATCACGCAGCCGTTCCCGTTGACAGTTCTCTACCAGCCCTTTGCGCAGTATCTTGATTTGTAGAGGGTTATTGCTGTGCGAAGCAACTGCCTGGAACCACGACAGCAATGGCTGAGATCCAGAAGCTGTAGCCGGAAGCACGATGACGACTTCATGGTACCTGTGGATGCAAGTGTTTATGCGGGCATACATGATGCTTGCAAATGATGCAAACAAACATGTGCAGATGCACTCGTGCAAACAGACATACCCACTCAGTGGATGGACGGACGGACTGATGGATGATGGAAAGATGGCCGGGCGGATGGATGATGCAGAGATTGATGGAGGGATGGACGGGCGGACACGTGGATGGCCTTGCAGTTGAGCGGCGTCTGCGGTTCGCGGTTCCGGGCCTTGTCTCGGCTCGCCTCGACCTTCCGTCAAACCTTCGCTGCAAGCTTGGACAGCCTTTGGGCCTGCTGTCTCTGGCTTTTTCTGGCTTTTGCCGGACTGCTTGATCGACTCGTTGGCTGCTTCTTCCTACCTTTGCCTGTTTTCTTGATATTTACATGCTGCTGTTGTTTTGGCTCTTAAGCGTGTTACCTATGCTTTGTGGCACCTTGAGGAAGCAGCTGCCCATGGGCAAGTAGTACGGTGGCAAGTGCATTTTGGAGAATTCAGCCTGTTGCTCAGGTATTGGCGTCTGGTCTCAGAGCGGATTGGCTGTGGTGCAGTGACGCGGTGTCTGGACCACATTGAGCATTCAGAGATCCCGGCTCGGACGTCGAAAGAAACACGGTGAAGTTCCTCAGGTTTCCACCATGGCCACTGACGGACGACGAGAAGCAATCATGCCTCTCGGCTTCGTATCTGGTAGCACGGTACTGTAGCTTCAGTGCTTGACAGATTGATAGCCTCTCTTCGGAAGTTGGGCAGCCCAGGTCTGGATGGCTTTGAGGAGCACTTGCAGAGGCTGAGACAGGCAGGAAGCACCGTGCGGGAACACTCGGCAAGCTGTTGTTTTGCCGACTGCACCCCGTTGCACTTGCAGTCGGCCACGACAGGCCATCCCGCCAGAGGCGCTCTTAGAGTACAACATTCGAGAAGGTGCGCAGTACAAAGATTTCCGGTCCGACTGGTGCAGTCGCGGCATATCGTGGCATCATGTCTCAAGCCTTGTCTTAGCATGTCACGCGCCACGGCCTCTCATGTCCAGCTGCAGGCTGGGAGCCCCTTTGCCGCTTCTTGGACCGGCCAATCCCAGAGGAGGCCCTTCGGAGAGCCTCTGTGACCGGAAGTGCCACCCGTAGGCATGAGATTCTCCGTGGCATCTGGGTGCATCTGGGCGGAAGCCGGCAAGGCCTTTCCCAGGGAAGATTCCTACAGCTCACTGCACTGGAAGGCGCCAGCCCTTGTGGCGATGAAACAGGGAGCTTCTCTTCAGGCTTGCTCGACAAATAGGAATGCCCACATGTGCAGGTGGGCCCCTGGAGCTTCATTGTGATGGTGTACCTGGGCTACTGCCTGCCAGTCTTCGGCTCAGATGGAGCTCGATGCCTTCTCTCCGCGACTCTTGCTCTCTAGGGCTCTAGGGAGTCAGTTAAATGCTAGGCCTGGTAACCGGTAGCTGCTTCACATTTATCCAGGTCCTGGTCGTCAGTCTATTGCTGCGTTGGCACAGAGGATTGAGAGGGAAAGGCTGCCCGAAATGAGCCACGCTCGAATTCAGAGACGGCGCAGGAACATCAGGGCTCCTCAGATTCGACCCGGCCTAGATGTTTGGCCTTCCTGGCAAGACAGCTGAGAGCCTCTGATGGCTGCTCCTGCCGAGTGCAATTTTTGTAAGTTGGATCTGCTATGCGGTCACCCAACGTGGAGTAAGGCGGCGGTTCCATGTTTCCGTTTTGGCGTGTACAGCTTGAGCCCGTAGGGTTCCACGACTCCGCTAAAATTAGCTCCGTTCCAGAGATGCACAGGAGCCTCGGCATCCGGAAGGCCAAATGAAATCTTCCATCTGAGTACCCTCTACACATCTCTACACTCTACAGATCTCGACAGCAGTACAGCACCTTCCAAGCCCTGGTGGATGCCTTTGGCCCACTGAGATCTCGCGACGAGGCTCTGCGTGAGGAAGTTTTCGAGCCGGATCCACTCTCGAAAGCGTAGAGACTCGTTTCCAGAGAGTCAAAGGACACGCTGAAGACCAGACGACATGCTGGCTGCCTCCCAAGGCGTGCAAGTGGTTAGCTGCGACTTCTCCGGGCCCTCCAGCTTGGTGAAGCAGGTGCCCCCTTTCACTCGAGGCATAGTCTGAGTAGTCATGCGATAAACCCTTTGATCAGCCTCCACTTCCGTCCTTGATACCTCCATGTGCCAGACTTGCAGGCGCGCGGTGCCATGTGCAAGTACATCGTTCAGAAGCGCATCAAACATCCGGCCGATTTGAAGAAGTTTACAGGAGTCTCCCTGTGCATGATCTTCAGAAGATTGGATACCTGTTTAGCTCTACGCCAGCTGCGCACGTTGCCACTGAAGTAATGAGCGCTATCCCCCGCCACCCCGCGGACAGATCCACCGTTTTCCTCCCACTGATCGCAAGTAATGTTGCCGACACGGCGATGCGAAGAGCAGGATGACTGCAGTGACACTCCTGCGGTCGCCCCTAATTAATGACTCAACTGGCTTACGCACAGCGGTCACAGCGTGGTCTGCGGGTAATTGACGATGAGACTCCCACATGAAAGTTGTTTCATTGGATCCCAGACCGTGCTTTCACGCAGGAGATGCGAAGAACAGGCAAGCTTGATTGAGCTGCAGCAAGTCTTTGCATTCTGTCCTGGCTTTCAGTTCGCAGGTTTGTCTTCAACGCTGCAAAGTCCAGCAACAGCAAGCTCGTATTCACGCGTGGAGGCCGTGGAAGGATGCAGGAATTTGTGGTAGGACTGGAGCCTCGTGCTTGACTGCCGTGCCTCGATGTTCGGAGCCTATCTGCGAACCGGTTTGCTCGAGCAGTTGTATTGTAGTATATTGTAGTGTGGTGGTGACTTTAACGGCTAAGCCATGGCAGAGCACAAGGTGGGTATCGGGTCTCTGGCCACCGGTGGCCGAAGCACTGACTCTCCTGCTCCAGTTGAGGCTGTGGCAAACCGCACACCGCCCCCCGGGCAAATTCAGAGAGTTTATTGCCTGGACGCCGATGAATTCCGACGGCTTCTTCGAAACTTGCATGGCCTGAGTAGCGAAGACGACGGAGACAGTGTCGATGGCCCACCAGTCTGTCGGACTTTCGGCATCGTGCCGGACGGCTGCAGCTCGTTTCCGCCTTGCGGCAGCCAGGAGGCTCGTGGCAGTTGGACCAGTTCTGGCTTCTTGGCAGCGCTAGGCATCGGCATTCCTTGCAAGTGTCGCAGAGAGCGGCCGGTTTTCAGAATCCAATCACCACGGCACAGCCGGAAGTCGAGTCACTGCATGTTCCACGAGGAGTGAATGATGCCACGGGCCTGAAGCGGCGTCTTCAGTTAAAGGCCACGCTTGCGGACGGTACGGTTGGACCGGTTGGGTTGAGCTTTGTGTTTCTCGCCTGCAGCCCGTGCAGGCTTGGTCAGCAAGAGCATGGATCAGCCGATTTTCAAGGAACTCTGCCAAAGTCAGCGACTCTCAAGGACGGCCTGTGGAGCTGTGTGGAGCAGCAGGTTAGATTCAGAGCTGTTGGGATCGTGGTGCGAACTGCCAAAATGTGTGCTATCTGGCTCCCGACATGGCCAAGACAGGAGCGACACGCTGACGTCCGGCAGACTTCGACAGGTCTTGTCGAATGCATCCGTAGGTTAGAGCCACAGTATGCGGAGGCCTTATACTCCGCGTCTCCCAAGGTGTTTTTTTTTTTGAGTTTCTTACAACCGTGCGACTTTGATGTGAGCGAGTGAGGCACCTCGTTTCCGCCTTGCGGCAGCCGGGAGGCTCGTGGAAGTTGGACCAGTTCTGGTTTCTTGGCAGCATGAGCTGCTTCTAGGTCCTTTCTAGGCCTCTGCATTCCTTGCAAGTGTCGCAGAGAGCTGCAAAATAACGTCCCACCGGAAGAGGTGTTCAGAATCCAATCACCGCGGCACAGTCGGAAGTCGAGCCTCTGCATGTTCCACAAGGACGTCACAAGGAGCCCAGAAGAACGAACGATGAGAAATGAGACTCCTTGTGGCACGTTTCAAAACAACCGCCAAACCCTGCACACATGTACAGAAGCTACACGCCCTTCAGGCAGGAGTTGGCACAACTACAAGGCAGGCACAGCGAGCTGCAACTGAACCGTGGGGACGTGCGCAGGAACGACACAGTAGAGGCAACCCGCAGAGGAACTACGATAACCTATCGACTGACCACTCGTGACGGCAATAGGCTGCCGGAGACCTCAGCTGACCACCTCGTAACAACTTAGGCAACTTAGGCCTTCGTAGGTCGGACAAAGTAGTGCAGAGAGCTGCTCCCTCGCCCAAGCGGCAAGGCATGCTGCCACGGGCCTGAAGCGGCGTCTTCAGTTGAAGGCCACGCTTGCGGACGGTACGGTTGGACCGGTTGGCTTGAGCTTTGTGTTTCTCGCCTGCAGCCCGTGCAGGCTTGGTCAGCAAGAGCATGGATCAGCCGATTTTCAAGGAACTCTGCCAAAGTCAGCGACTCTCAAGGACGGCCTGTGGAGCTGTGTGGAGCAGCAGGTTAGATTCAGAGCTGTTGGGGTCGTGGTGCGAACTGCCAAAATGTGTGCTATCTGGCTCCCGACATGGCCCAGACAGGAGCGACACGCTGACGTCCGGCAGACTTCGTCGAATGCATCCGTAGGTTAGTGCCACAGTATGCGGAGGCCTTATACTCCGTGTCTCCCGATGTTTTTTTGTTGAGTTTCTTACAGCCGTGCGAGCGGGTACCGCACCCCTTGCAGTGAGTTGTAACGAATCTCGCCTTCTTTTTGACGGGCATGTGTCGAAACTACGAAGTTCTGAGCATTTGTCCAGTCGCAAATCATTGTCCTCTTCTTTTAGAGCAACATCCCCTCGCAGGAATTGAAATCGAGGGCGTGGGGACTCACTGGCCGAGAAAAGGCATCCCTCAGTCTGCTTTCGCCGAACATAGTGTCCAAATGGCTAACCCAGGATCGTTTGCGCATTCGATCAAATATTGGAAGGCGAGCCCTAAAGGGAGACAGTGCGAGCAACAGCGACAGAAGAATTCAACAGAGAGCAAGGTTCTTTGAAGCCATCTTGTCAAAGGCAGTGCTGCTAGCCTTCTCAGTTTCCAAGATTGCAGTGCGGGCAGCAGGTTCATTGAAGTGCTGAAGAAGCGTCGGCATGCTCACATGCGAAGCGACCCCCCCCGAGACGGACACTATCTGCGAACCGGTTTGCTCGAGCAGTTTTTCTTGTAGTGTGGCGGGGACGGCAACGGCTAAGCCATGGCAGAGCACAAGGTGATAGGCATCGGGTCTCTGGCCATCGGCGGCCGAAGCACTGACTCTCCTGCTCCAGTTGAGGCTGTGACAAACCGCACACCGCCCCCCGGGCAAATTCAGAGAGTTTATTGCCTGGACGCCGATGAATTCCGACGGCTTCTTCGAAACTTGCATGGCCTAAGTAGCGAAGACGACGGAGACAGTGTCGATGGCCCACCAGTCTGTCGGACTTTCGGCATCGTGCCGGACGGCTGCAGCTCGTTTCCGCCTTGCGGCAGCCAGGAGGCTCGTGGCAGTTGGACCAGTTCTGGCTTCTTGGCAGCACTAGGCATCGGCATTCCTTGCAAGTGTCGCAGAGAGCGGCCGGTTTTCAGAATCCAATCACCACGGCACAGCCGGAAGTCGAGTCACTGCATGTTCCACGAGGAGTGAATGCTGCCACGGGCCTGAAGCGGCATCTTCAGTTAAAGGCCACGCTTGCGGACGGTACGGTTGGACCGGTTGGCTTGAGCTTTGTGTTTCTCGCCTGCAGCCCGTGCAGGCTTGGTCAGCAAGGGCATGGATCAGCCGATTTTCACGGAACTCTGCCAAAGTCAGCGACTCTCAAGGACGGCCTGTGGAGCTGTGTGGAGCAGCAGGTTAGATTCAGAGCTGTTGGGATCGTGGTGCGAACTGCTCAAAATGTGTGCTATCTGGCTCCCGACGTGGCCTAGACAGGAGCGACACGCTGACGTCCGGCAGACTTCGACAGGTCTTGTCGAATGCATCCGTAGGTTAGTGCCACAGTACGCGGAGGCCTTGCGAGATACGCTGTGTCTCGCAAGTCCAGGGTGTTGCAACTTTTGCGACTTCGCTTTTTGCGTTGTGTGCCTGACAGGCGTCATGACCATGTGTAGCATCGAGTATGATTTTCTTCAGTCTTTTCAATTGAGGCCCCACCCACCAACGTGATCAGAAGGATGATGGTAGTCATATTCAAGTCCCTCTGTTATGCCACCATTAGTGGGGTGGGGTCTACGCCAATCAATCTCCGTTCCTGTCTTCACAGACATTGGTCGAAAGTGTCTCTAGTGCGGAATCTCGCCCTGCCACTCGGCCATGTATTTTTTTCTTCCCTCTCTTCCAGCAAGCGGGTGAGACTTGCCAGCACGGACAAAGCATCCATTGATATCGCTTTCACTGCTTTCGCTTCGGTTTGTCTAGGGATAACATGAAGAGCAGATCTGCGCGTTCACTGCTGTCACAGAAAACTTCGACCCTGTTTTCTGCTGAGCCACCAGGCGCAACCAAGAGGAAATCCGTTGAGGCCAGCATCAGCCCGCGTGGAGTTGAGCTCTGAGCATCTGGGCCCATCAGATCCATCAGGCACTGTGGCCCAAGAAACGCAGGCGGACGTGAGCCTGGCTTTCTTGCAGCAAGGGTCTCAAACCCCGCTCTGAAGCCGATCCGCTGTTGAACGGCCTTCCGGGTTCTGCTTTGTGTAAGGCCGAGCTTCCGCGCTTGGTCCTGACGGGCTTGCCATGCTGCTTCGTCGGCTGCTGGGAGGGCAAAAAGTATGCAGCTTCTTGATGCGGTCAAAAAGATGCCCCCATACCTCCTCCGAACAGAAGTACATCGCAGCATTGGTGCCGGAGAGACCATCCATGTCCTTCTGGTCGCCAAGAGGAAATAGGCTCTTGAGGAATCGCACATGCGCGTCCCCTTGGAAATGTGCCCCATGTGCGCAACGCAAAGCCATGCAACACTTTATGGGAATACCAGAAACCCCGGGTCAGAACTCGCCCCACACGGTAAGTCTAAAATCCACCACAAGCCTCAGGCCGAGCCTGAGAGGGCACGATCGGACCATGAAGGCGTTGATCCAATGGCATCCAGAAAATTCGTGCATTTGCGCCCGCAGCTTCTCACAAACGAGTTGTAGGGGTCATTGGGAATGGACTGGGGCCACTTGGCCGCAGCAGTGCCAGTTTACACAGGCGACATGTGTCATGCAGTCTCTGAAAGGCATGTCGGACAGCAGCCGCTCTTCGTCTCCTGGGCACCGCTCTCGGCATATCATTGTAGATGAAGCCCCAGATGCGGATTTAGGCTCTGCCAAGAACATGTTTGCGAGACTTGTGCTTAGTGTCTTGTGCCAGGATGGCCACGCCACAGATTCCCAGCTTCCGAACAGAGGAGCTGCTGGAAGCTCAGCTGCGTGGATGGGCGCAGAACGGTGCATCTCGGCGCAGCCAAGGAAAAGCTCCTGTCTGGAGCCTGGTCAGGCCAGGAGTGTTGCGACGGTGGCCGGGGTCCGGGTCTGGACACGGACTGCAGGACACTCTACGACGAAAGCTGTTTGACAACAATGACGACGAGACCTGGCTGCACTGCACACTTGACATCGGTTTAATTCAATCCGCTCTCAGCCTTTCTAATCGCGCAACTTGCCTTGCCCGCCTTGCCCCGCTTGCCCAGTGCACCGGGCCTGGCGCGACAGTGCGTGCGAATGCCTGGCGTGAAAGCCACGGAGGCCCGCTGCCTGCAGTGGACAGTGCGGGCAAGGGCGAAGCGTTTGTTGTTGACGAGTTCTCTCCTCGCCAATGGTTATGCTTCAGTCGGCCGCGATGCTCGTTGAGCACAGTCTCTGCCCTCGAACTCTCTCTGCTCTGCTCCTGCTCTGACAGGTTCCGGCGCTGCCCCCGAGCAGGTTGCAACCGCTTGAGCTCATGAGAGACTGCGCACCTGTGGTGGGTTGTCACTTGCCATCTTTCTGACGCTTTGATTTGAATTTAAGGCGGATTCAAGCAGGAAGTGCCAGGGAAGTTCGAACTGCGCATCGGCAAGGCGGACGTGGTCCAGGAACTAGCGAGATCCCGAGAGCTCCTCGAGAAGGAGATGGCGAGACTAAGCCTCCAAGCATCCCGCTTTGGAATGTGACACGGTGAGGCATCTTGAGCACTTGGGTGATGGTGTTGAGTGTGAGTGAATTACCTATGAGCTGCCAGATCAACAGCTTCATGGCATGTTTCAAGCCTGCAATTCAGCAGGAGCGCAGTATGACCCAAAAATTCGTGGCCATATTCTCGGATGGGAACCAGTCTTCTGTCCGAGGCTTTTCTTATTCGAGCTTCTTGTTGCGGCGATCTGAGGCTGAAAGAACGAGTCTTCGTGAGCAGGCTCGCGAGCCCCTTTGGGCCCTGCAGCGATTGCAATTGAGACCACTCGTACTTACTAGCATATGCAATTGGCCTTGAGCAGGTGACAAAGCTTCAGTGTGACTTGCAGGCTCGGGTTTTCATGGAGAGGAGAGATCGCAAGTCGGTTTTCTGCATCGCAGATCTGCATAGGCGGCTCGAAAGCAGCATGAACTTGACGATGTGGTCTCCGTCTCAGCTCTGTGAGAACTGTGTGTATGCAAGTTGCCTATCTCAGCCCCAGGCCGTACATCAGATGGCATCGCACCTGGCAGAGTCCAAGCGCCGGGAGGAGAACAACAACAAGAAGTGACAAAAACCGGTTCCAAGTTTGCAAGCTTACTGCTGCGTGTCAGGACGCAGCGAAGTTGCAAGTGGAGCGGCTGTCGGCGGCCCTTGGAGTGCTTCAGGCAGGGACTCACAGAACGTAGGGTAGCGTAGCCAAGCAAAACGAGACAGATTGTGATGCAAAAGTCGAGCTGATGTGTAGATGCATCGTACGTATGCGAGGCATGACCAAATCAATGAAGGAAGGGAGGGGATGGGACGGGAAGGGAAAGAAATGAATCGACAAAGGATGCCTGTCTGTCTCAGTCGTCTGCGTCTGTCTGGTATGTCTGTCTGCATCTGTATGTGTGCGCACATGTGTTTATGTGTGTGTATGTATGTGTGTGTGTATGTATGTATGTATGTATGTATGTATGTATGTACGTAAGTATGTATGTATGTATGTATGTATGTATGTATGTATGTATGTATGTATGTTCGTATGTATGTATGCAGGTATGTATGTATGTATTTATGTATGTATGGATTTATGTATTTACGCATGTATGTATGTATGTATGTATGTATGTATGTATGTATGTATGTATGTATGTATCTGTGCAAGCATGTGTATGTATCTGTGCATGTGTGTGTGCCTGTTGGTCACTGTGTGTAGCTTTATGTAACTGTATGCAGCAATATGTAACTGTACGCAACTGTATGTAGCTATATGTAGCTGTATGTAACTGTATGCAACTGTATGTAGCTGTATGTAGCGGTATGTATGTATGTGTGAATGTATGCGGGTGTGTATGCATGTTTGTTTGTATGCATGTGTATGACAATGTGTTTACGTATGTAGGCCGACCGCAGGCAAGCAGGTAGGGAGGTAGGGCGGTATGTGGAAGTAAGGAGGTAGCAGGGGAGGTAGGAAGGAAGGTAGGTAAGTAGGCAGGTGGGTATGTATGTGCGAGACGGAAAGATGTGAGTGCCATGTTTGTTTATGTACGTTTGCACTTATGCACTTGCTCTTGTCTATGCATGCCAGTGTATAACATTCTGCGTACATGCGCGCGTGTGTGTACGCATGTACAGGTAAATGGACGGATAGAGGGGTCGATGGAAGCCAATGTAAAGGATACACCGATAAAGTTGCCCACGTTTCAACATGAAAGTAAAGGCACACATGTAGACACACATGTGAGTAAGCAAGCACATCGTCCGTGGTATTTGAAGCAAGCGAATATAAATAGTGTGCACATGTATTTTCGGATAGCTGTAGCTACACGGCGGGAAGCCAGCGACTTCGTAACTCAGATGTAAGGCAAATGCTATACGAAGTCAAGGTCATAGGGTCATAGGCAGAAGCTGAGGTTGGATTTTGCCTGCAGTTCCGAGTGCAGTCAGCGATCCCCTAACATAGTCGCATGCTTATGCAGATGTGCAGGTGCACGTACGTGCGTGTGCTTGTGTGTGTATTGCATGTATGTATGTGCTTCACATGTTGTGATCTGCCGGTGAGAGCGTGCCGGCATGTTGGTGCGTGTCTGTGTGACAGTGTATGAACGTATTGTGCTGTGCTGTGTTGGGTGTTGTCTTGATTGCATTGCGTTGCAGTGCACTGTACTGGACAGTGTTGCGTGATTTTCGTTTATTTTTCAGTGTATCGTACATGCATGTGCATGCTGCCGCATTCATGAGCCGCACCTTCTCAGGAACTCTGCCAGCAGTCGGCATGAAAGACAGGCCATTGAATTGGGGTTGTGTGGTTTCATGAGTGAGGCATCCATGGCGTCGGTGGTGCGGAACTCTGGGGTGGCAGCACACTTGGTCTTCTCCAACGAACGACTTCAGCTAAGACTCAGCCACTGCAGGACACTGTAACGGATCCTTGAATGACAACTTCGGCTGCAAAGGGTTTGTCAAGACATCGAGGCTCGGGGACACGAGCTGCCACAGGACGACGTCGCACTGGCCGTGCGCTGAACGCACTTAGCTTTTGAGAGAGATGCCTGGGAGGGGTTGAGTTGAGGTTGGACAGCACACGTCAATGCCGTTTAGTGCGACAGTGTACTGGCTCAATCCTCCGTAGAGCCCTTTTTCATTGTTCTCTCTGGCAAATGGCAGGCGCTGAAGGCCGGCCTGTGCGGAGCTGAGAGCTCCAGAGTCGCCGGCTGACGAGTTTGCAGAAACGCCGTGCATGGCTCCAAAGAGTCAAGGTCGGCAGTTCAGGCGGAATCCATACCTCCGGAGATGATTCTGGCACAGGCCGGCTGGTACGAGAGACAAGGGTGGAAATGGAACACATCTTCAGAAAACACGCAAACTAAATGGCACGAATGCCGTCTTTAACAGCCACTACTAGTGGTGAGCAGCCTTGTCACCACCAGGCAGACCTGCCTAGACGTGCTTAGGGAAGGAATGCCTGATTTCTCATCAGTTCTCCACAGGAATCATGGTAAAGCATGGAGTCTTTGCCCGGACTGGTGGTCCAGGCATCGGCGACACAGACGGACTTGGAAGCATTCACTACCAACCAGGAGCGAAGAAATCGATGGTGTCCTTCACAGTGCTGGCGCGGCCTGATGCGTCTTGTTCCCCAAAGACGCCAGACCATCGACAGATCTCTCCAGGCCTGCACACCGAGACCCGCTGACAAGTCTGATTGGGCTCGTAGTCGTGTCGTGCTAGTACTGCTTTTTCCTCTCGGCCCGCAGCCAGACCGACAAGGGAGTGGTTCCGAGAGCTCATGTCTTGCCTGCAGGAAGACCCCTCCCTGCAGCATGTCCAGGTGCCCTGGCTTTTACAAACGTGTGGGGGGAGTGTGGTGAGAATGGGGCTACAGTGCACTAAGTCGGATTATGGGTCTGCGTCTGCTCGTAGGAATTTTCCTTTCGCAGTAACGCTTCATCCTACAAAAGCTGGTCGCGTCCCCCAACAATCTGGCGGGGTAGAAAGTGTGAGAAAGCCTGTACCAGCCTCATACGCGTCGTTGGGGGAGGCCTCCTTGTCAGAGCTTCGCTCTCAGATCGAGAAGGCTCGGGCTGGACACATGAAGTCTCGTAGCAACGACAGGCACCATAGGCGACACTTGGTGAAAGGGAGTGCCTTGTCCTAACGTCTTCGCCTCGTCTGCGCTGGGCGGCAGGCGGCCCCTGCCGCAGTCCCTCGTGCAGAACCAGGCGTGTGGCACAGCTGCCCGTAGTAGAAAAACGTAGGCCTTCTTCTGCCTGGCACGATGGCCTTCGGTCTCCAGCAAGAGGTCAAGCTTCACACCGTCTCTCTTCCAATCTTGACCAATTCCAAAGACCCATTTCTATAATTCCAGAAGGCTGGACACATGCAAATAAAGGCGTTTCAGGAGCCTGCTTCTCTTTGTCGATTTGTATCTTCAGCAATGGTCTAAACGGCTCAGGCGAGCAGCCCTCAGCTACGGTTCCCGCGACCTTAGAGGCCATTTGCTGGTGGATCGTTCTCTGTTCCCCTTTCTTCACCACAGAGGATTGTGGTCTTTCTGGCCTCAGGCTGTATTGATTGTTCTGTCGTGTTAAACGTGATGCACTGTGCCGCCGAGAGCTTCGCCAGATTTCGCTAGGCTAGCCGGTCGGAAAGACCTGCGAAGCCTCGATGGGCCCGGCCCTTGGGGAGGGATCAGTTACCAGCTAATAAAGTGTTTGTCCCCTCCGCTTGGTTTTGATGCCCACCTGGTCTTGTTGGCCATCGCCGGGCCGGGGTCTCTCTGTCTTTCTCAGTCGTTGCTGCCGCCTTTGGCGCTTTCTCACACGCTGCCTACAAGTTCTGATGCAACGCAATAGCTGGTTGTGGAGTCGCGAGGCTGTGAAGCGGACATTTCTGGTGGAAAGCGAAGCTTATCTGTAATGCTGCACCTGCAGTGACCGTGCTTGCAGAACACGGTCGCCAGCTAGATAACCGCTTACATATTTTTACATCAACGATACCATGGTACTGTTACATAGGGGGCATGGGCTATGCCACAGAGGGTGGTTCTTTGCTACAGACTTGCTGGTTATTACTGCAACGCACGGGGAGCATTACGTAGGTCACATGACCATGGACAGCCGGATGCTGTTCTTGCGCGTGGCAGGATGGCTACTACCTTTCGTCACCTCCGACTTCGACAGCACGTCGTGCGCGCAACACAGCAGGCTACGGCTAGGGCCGGGATTCACCGGATCGCTGCTGGTGTTGAAGGGAGCAGACTTCAGCGTCCGTGTGTTTGAAGACACACGAGTTCTACCTTCGCAGTCTTCTCCTTTTGGAAGGAGTTTGCTGCCTGACCTACCCTAAACTCTACTCAGCAGGCCTTCGCCTAATATGCCTCTCTTGCAGTCGACTTATTGCAGAATGGGTCCGTAACGGCCAAGTAATGCAGAGAATCCTAAGCCACACGTCCAATAATGCAGGCTTCACATGGCACCTCGCATCCCCCTAACACATGAGGGATGCTGCAAAGCTTTGCAGGCTCAACCCCCGCGAGAGAAGCTATGGAGTCGCCACGAGTTTGCAATAGTCAGTGAACTGTTTCGAAGAGGAGACTTCGGCTTTTCTTTGCGCAGGGCAAGCCGTGCTCTTCTTTCGGGGGCGACTGTCTGATTGAGCCAACTTTGCAGAGCAAAGGCCAGCAACTGGAAGACAGCGGCTGGATGACGACGATGTGGCCGGTGCACCCTGCCTGGTGACCGTAGAACAGGATGTCAGGAGAAAGCTGAAGCGTGCCAGCTCTTGGGCACCTGCTGGTAATGCTCGTCCGAAATTGACGACGCAGCATAGAATAGATTCGGTTCCAGCTTGCCAGGTTCATTGGATGATGGCCTGCCGCCACCACCGAACACCAAATGCAGGGAGCTTTTTCAAAGCGGCAGCAGGCACTTTGGGCATGCGGTTTGGCACCTTCGTGCACAGAAGAGGTTGGGAGTGGCCACTTTCCAAGCCCGAGAAGCAGGAACGGGTGGCAGGCTCCTCGGGCACCTCAGATCTCTGCAACGCCAGCGGCCTGGACCCCGAAATCAAACGAACTCCTGCGCGCGTGCTCAGGCGATGATCGAGGGGCAGCTGTGGCCCGGGGCCCCGAATGCAACAGCTCGGGGAAACAACTGCGCTGCGCAGCCTAGCGTGAGGCGATATGACCAGTCGGGGCTCATCGAGCAGGCTTCGCATCCCGCTGCACGAGCTTTGGGTGTAGAACAGAAGAGCCTTCGTGCCTTCGCTTGAAAGACCTGTCTTTGACCGCTCCAAGCTGCGGGCAAATGTTGTATTGACGAGACTTTCTGCAAACCAGTACATCGCCCACACGGCTGTTTCCAAGCATGATGCTGTGTGCGTTTTTTGGATATGCGAGATTTGTTGGTTGATGCTGCAGACGAGGCCTAAGACCTGTTGACTGCAAGCATCTGATTCGTTGCATAATTTAAGTACTCACCCTGAGCATGTTGCCTCTGTGCCAGCTGTAAGGCGACATAAATAGCTGCTTTAGCAAACTTGCAGTGCCAAGTTTTAGGGCATGCGGATTGCTGCGTGTGTTTGAGAAGCGAGCCGGAAAGCAAGCACAGCAAAAATAAGTTCATCGGCCTTGTAAAGCAGGTCGAAATGCTCGAGGGCATATGCGTTGAAGCCTCAGCTAATGCCATAATCGGCGCCGGAAGATGAGCGTCCCTTCGGTCAGCTCTCGCAGACCCTAGCAGGGACCATTCACGGAAGAAGGTCGAAGAAGTCAACGAATAATACCTCAGCGTTTCAGACGAGCAGCGGATCTAGAGCGATTGCCCCACTTTCAAGGCTTGAACTGACAAGGTTCGGATCCCACGAAGAAGCAGAGGCTTTTTTTTCCACCTTGCCTCGACGACACGTCCCCGAGGCTCAGCATGGCCTCCTGCCGGCAGCAGAAGAGGCTCGCAGCAGTTCCCTGCATTCTCCAGGCTTTTGGAAAACCCTAAACCCTAAACTCTAAACCCTAAACCCTAAACCCTAAACTCTAAACCCTAAACCCTAAACTCTAAACCCTAAACCCTAAACCCAGATGTTTGGAGGTTTCTGACGACGACTCCTCCGTTGGCAGCGAAGAGTCGGTCTGAGCCTGGCAGCCGAGGCAAAGCCTGCTGATGCTCAGCAGCTTCGCGTTCATACGGATGGTTGTCAAAATTATAAGGGTACTATAAGGGTTCCTTAAAGGGATTTCTAGGGTTTCTATAAGGGTACTATAAGGGGTTCTATGTGGGTGGTTGTCAAAATTATGGTCCCTTTTTGGGTTTAGGGTTTAGGGTTTAGGGCTTAGGGAAATTATGGTCCCTTTTTGGGTCCTTATTATAATGCGGCACCTATTATTTAGGGTACCCGAAAAGGGACCGTAATTTTGACAACTACCCATATCTGTCTGTACATCACTGAGTCAATACTCTCTTTGAGTATGTCTTCATTGTTTCTGTTCAGGTTGCGACTATGAGAATTGCCCTACCCAAAGCCTGGACCAATTGGTAGCAGTCAGCAACTTGTTGAGAGGCGGGAGTTGCGGAGCCTTCCCTGACTGCCTGCAGCCTTCTGCGCGCCTGGGACGCGCTACATGTGCCTAGGGGTAGAGCTCGGATGTTGAAACTCGGCGTTTCGCTTCCAGCATGTTGCATTTTGTAGCCTAGTCTTCGTGCTTCATTCAACATCCAGAGGCTGTTGGTTGACGCTGTAGAGCTCAATCTTCGCTGTCAAGCGTACGTCTCCACGCACTCGATACGCACAGCACGATCGGCAGGTAGCCTTTGTTCCAATTGCTCTTGCCGTCAGTCCTCCTAAGTGAAGGGTGGATGTCCTCGCATCAAGAAGCTCGAGCTTTAGCTTAAAGAGTTGGAGACTTGTGCTTGGCAGCTCCATTGCCGTACGCAATGACAGCAGGTTAATGACAAACCTGACGCAGCCTCACATGGAAAGCACGTGGTACGACTAGCACGGGACTCAAATTTCTTGCCTGACTTGTGGGGATGTTGCTTGCCAGTTTGGTTTAATGTCTGTATGCTTCGATGCCAGCAGCTGAGGCATCTTCTGTATTTAAACAGGACCGTCAAAAGATGATACAGTAGTGTACGGCTCAAGGTGGGCCGTCATTTTATGACCCATGGCATCGAACTACAATTCGTGCATGCCTTCTGCGCGGCTCTGTGGCAATGCTAGCAACTTACTTCTAGGCGGTGATCCTCAACTCCTGAGACCTTTCAAACCAAAAGTTTGGGTTGCCAGCTGCAGTGCATCTGTCCCAGTGCGCAGCAATGTCTCTCGGATCCCACCGAAGCTCCTCGCTGTGGATCGAAAGTTCAGGCTACCATGGCTCGACGAGAGCCGGGTGACTAGGGTGAAAATACGTAGGTCTGCTCTCCGACTAGCCTCTTCATGTCCATCTCTGTCTCTCTGGAATCTACTCGAAGCGTACAGGTTCCTGCGACAGGTAGTCGTCCGAACTGTGACAGTTCATGCCTGCTTCTCTTGACAGCTGAAAGGCGAAACCGTACACTTCTCCAGCGAAACTCGAAGGTTCCGTGCAGGGTCAGCGTGCCGCCGCTTCCAGAGTTCTAGAGTAGGGCCCCGCACCGGTGAAGCTGGGCATCAGGGCCACGGTCAAGGCCCGACAGACTTCGCATGCGAGTTGCTTTGCCTTTCCAAGCGGTGTCTTAGAGGGCATACTATCCTACTGGATGGCTTCAGGATGGCGTCCACAGACCCGCGCAAGATTGCGGAGGCATGCCGTTCAAAGCCTGACTTTGGGGAACTCCTAGCGTCTTTGCTTGTAGCAGATGATATGTTGCATTACATACTCAAACTTTAACCTCGTAGAACGAACTTGTCTATTGGCCAGGAACGTTTAGGGTCTGCCTGAACCGCCTTGGATTTAAATCTCTTACCTGCTGATTGTTTGCAAAGGTCCGTGATGTCCATAGACTGGAGAGAATCGGTAGAGGCCTTAGAATGGAAGAGTCGATGCCGTCTTCTGCTGATGGCAGTTGCTCCACAGTTTCGAAAAATTTTAAACGGGTTGCAGAAGTACGTGACACCTCATTGAAGTGATCTAAAGGATGGACCATTCGGACGGATTGCATTCTGCCAGCATCGCTCGTCATTGGCTTGTTTTGAAGGCCTGCCAGTCTCCAGTCCTCGTCCCATGGCTGTTCACTCCACTTGGCTCTGCAGTTCGCCTAAAACCCGAGCTACAGTAAGGCGCCCATTCGCACATCCGTGGCCTTGGCCTGGATGATGCGCTGGATGCGCGGATGGTCTCGCAGGCGCCGCTGTTGCAAATGTTTTGCAGGCATCATCGTCCATGCGTCTCAATCAATATTTCGGACATACTCGTTCTGAAAGTCGCTTGCAGGTTTGGACGGAGATGTTTGCACATTCGACTGTGCAGCATTTTGGGGGGTCGACGAGAGTTGCAAGCTTTCCATTCAATCTGGTGTTCGTGTAAGCAATTTGTTGCGCTGCTTGGTGCTGTACCGGCGAAAGGCAGAGTCAGGTAGAGCATATCTGAGGGCTTTGTGACAGTGACAACGGCGACATGGCTTGTTCTTGGCTGTGTGCTCGTTGTCAGGGCATGGTCGGCCAAAACGGAGCCAGGCCACGGCCTGCATCCATCGGTAGTCTCTTGCTAAACCTGTGGGTTCAAAGTTTGTGCTGTGATTGTGCCTCCTGTGAGCATGTCAATAAAGGTATGGTTAAATGTACGGCTTCCTGGCTTGAACATCATTTGCCAATAGATATGATCGCTTTTAGATCGCCACACTGTTCTGTCATTGGCACATCAGAATGTCCCAATTCTGAAGAGGCGAGCTGCGGGCGTGATTTTGTCCATGATCCAGGCCGACTTCTTTTAAGTATCAGTTCACCGACAGGTACCAATCGAGCTGAACTGAGCGGTGCAGTAACTTGCTACTTACTAACGCCTGAGGTGGGCAGGTTCGTCCGGATGCTCGTGTAGCTGCATGTCACAGTCTGAGCTGGCGCAGGAAGAGAAAATTGCTGGACGGGCCGTCCTCATTGCTGGCCAGCCGGGAACTGGCAAGACTGCCCGCCCCCAAGATTCTTTGGAGGCATCCAGGCTGTAGGGACACCAGGAGGGGGTTGGATCAGAAGAATTGGTCTGCCCTGCATCTAGTACTCATTAGCTCGGCTTTCCGGAAGAGTGTGGCGCTGGTACTAGTAGCTCGACATGAAGTTCGGAACTTCAGTGCTTGGTGCCTCATGCAACTCACCTGACTCGACATTTTTTCGGATTGGGCAATCTTTCACAGCTACCATAAAGAAACTTTGCAGTTTGCAAGACAGTACACAGACGGCCCGACAAGCACCGAGCCTGGTTAGTACATTTGTAACAGTCGAGCCGAGGCCATCGCAATGGGCATGGCCAAGGTGCACAGTGGTCGTATCACTTCATCGTTACATCGTTGGTTGCATGTGTGCCTGAGTCGTCGAAGCAAGCTGTGTGGAAGAGGCACTGGGTGACGACACGCGATGCACTCGGCTTCTTGTTCGGTGCGAGGATCTGCGCCCTGCAGCTAGCGAAGACTTTTTGCAGAGTGCCTGTTCCATTTGATGCTGCTGTTGCTCTTGTTGTTGATGATGATGGAGATCTGGCCACACAAAGGCCCTTCACCATGCTAGCGGGATCAGAGATCTTCTCATTGGAGATGTCCAAGACCGAAGCCCTGACACAGGCAGGGTCAGATAGTATGCAGCTGGGGGCATGCAGGAACAACTGGGCATGGATTTTTCCAGCCAGTCTCGCCCACATGCTGCTGAGGCGTTTCGAAGATCCATTGGTGTCCGAATACGAGAGGAAGCCGAGATCATCGAAGGAGAGGTAGGGCAGTGCAAGAGTCACGGTCATAGTTCCGACAACATTTGTCACCCTCAAGCTTGCCGAGCCCCCCTTGCCTCGGCTCTCCTTCCTCTGATGCAAGCTGGTGCCAGGTCGTAGAAATCGAGATTGAGCGCCCGGCGAATGGCCAGGCGGCGACCTTCGGTGAGCCCGGCTGTTACGATCTTCTCAAGACGGTTGCAGCTAATGTGCTATGCTTTGGTAGCCAGGCTTTTCTCTTTCCAAGTCCTGAATGCCTTTGTTGGCCCACGGGTGGTCTTGTTGGGGGTGCAGACATGGCCAGGTAAGATGACCTTGAAGACAACCGAGATGGAGACCATGTATGATCTCGGGCCTGCCTGACCGATACAGTATGGCTGAATGCAGTTCAAGACGGATCACTCAACGTAAACATAATGTAAGCAGTCTTGCTTCACCCCTAATTAGAACACTCTGCGCGGCCAGGCAGAAGATGATCGAGACCATTCAGAAGGAACAGATCCAGGCCAGATCGATCGGAACATTCCCTGAGACTCAGGAATGGATGGCAAGAAAGGATGAGGACACCAACAGCTCAACCCATCCTGCATCTTACTTGTGATTGAGTGCATAGGTTCAGGAGTCTTGCTGGCTAGCTGATTTAGCAACATCTGCCTAGGCCTAGTTCCTAGGTCCTAGGTCTCAGACCCTGAATCCGGCCGAGCCGAGTCGCCAATCGGAGCCTTTGCAGGCCGGGGACATCATCACAATTGATAAGTCCTCCGGCAAGATCTCTCTTCTAGGTCGATCTTTCGCGAGGCTCGCCTGCCATCCATGCACCTTCGCCTCTTGGCCCCTTGACGTCCGACCGCAGGTCCCGCGACTACGATGCCATGGGTCCACAGACTCGCTTTGTGCAGTGCCCCGAAGGCGAGCTTCAGAAGCGAAAGGAGGCGGGTTCCAAGCAACCGCGGTAGTGAATTTGACTTGTTAGCGCCATCTACGACGAAAGGCTGAACGGGTCGGTAAGCTTTCGGCAGTGCCTTCTTAGATTTCTTGATTCTGAAGTGAACCAACTCTACTGCGGCTCAAGTCCTGGGATTCCCGACATCCTGTTGCACATTACGTGGCCTTCGTTCACCGAAAGGTTGCTGACTGCAAAGCGGCAAAACTGATACTCTCTTCTTGCTGTCAACACCCATGGCTTCGAAAGCGTGTCTGTTGGATTCTTGTTGTTCCCACGGACCTACTAGCCACGTGCTGTCACCACTCCCCGCCGCACTCTGCAAGCTGAGCATGTTTGCAGCCAGACCTGTTTGGGCAAACATGCTTCTGTCCAGGGGATGGCTGTTGAACGCTCCACCACACACTACAACTTGCACATATTTGCCAGTCTGTAGCCTTTCAGTCATCTTCATACCCAACTCATGGAAGATCGAAAACGCATGCGGGCGCACAGGCTCGTCCCGCGTCGTAACCCTTCTGATACAGCTCTTTACTGCGGACTGCTACTCTTGGGGCCTGTCGAGCCAGCGCTCCCAACGTCTGCCTTCTGAGACCGCAAAGTCGAAAGGTGGTACACACCGTGAACCTGCATGAGATTGATGTCATCAACAGCCCGGCACCCAAGCCAAGTGTGGTGGTTTCCAGATTCAAGGGATTCTTCAAAAGTACATGGTACGACTACGACGATCTCGGCGCCTCCTCGCTTCTCCTCTTCCATCCTGTTGTCCTCTCCTCTACTCCGACAAAGCACTTTTGACGTGCTTTTTTGAAGTCTAGCTTTTGATTGCTCAGGCCGGCAGCAGGGCTTCCTGGCCCTCTTCGCCGGTGACACGGGCGAGATCAAGCACGAGGCCAGTACTGCTGGCAAATGGACCCACATTCAAAAACAACACGCAGCGGAACGCCCTTCTTAATGCAGGGAGCCGCTCCGTGCTGGTGACGGGCAGCGGATTCTAGTAACATCACCAGCGGTGGTCCGGCGAGTGAGCATGAGAACCAGAAAACGATCGCGATGATGAATGATAGTGACGATCGAGGGTGAGAGTCTTAATTACAAGCGACAAAGCTACCAGTGGAAGCGGTCGGCGGTTGGATCAGACGGAGTGGTAGCAGTAGGAAGAGGAGGAGGAGGAAGAGGACCGCTACTCCTCCCGCTCCTACTCTTTTTCCGGTTCCTGTTCCTACGCCTTCTGCTCCACCAGAACTTCGGCTCGTACTCCTACTCCTATTCCGGCTCCTTGCTACTGCTACTCCTACTCTGCTTCTACTCCTCTACAACAAAAGGACACCGGCTACAACAATTACTGCTACCGCAGTTGCCACGAAGATGATTACCAGTATTCCCAGATACTCGATGATACTCCCAGTACTACCAGCAATTTGTTTGACAGGCACTACCAGTACAGTACTACGAGTACCACTGACGATCAGTATTACTACTCGTCTTTGTATTCGTATCGTCAATATTGGTTTTGTATTGACATTTGTATTTGTGTTAGTAGCTGCTAGTACTATTGTCAGTATCATTTAGTTGCAGCAGTAGTAGTAGTAGTAGTAGTAGTAGTAGTAGTAGCAGCAGCAGCAGTAGTAGTAGTAGTAGTAGGAGCAGCAGCAGCAGGAGTAGTAG
>CAJNDV010015347.1:1802-26167 GCA_905221635.1 Symbiodinium sp. CCMP2456 | reverse complement strand
CACTGCCACTGCCACTGCCACTGCTGCTGCTGCTGCTGCTGCTGCTGCTGCTGCTGATACTGCTACTGCTACTGCTACTGCTACTACGACGACGACTACTACTACTGCTACTGCTGCTCCATGTGAGAGACTTGCCAGGCAGACTCAGCACCAATCGTCATCATGGCCACGAACAGAGGGATCACCAACATCCGGGGCACCGACTACAAGAGCCCACACGGTGGCCCGATATTGGCTTCGATTGGGTCATCGGACTCGATTCTGGTTAGTTGACATTGACCCTGGTCGACTTTATTGTGAGGCTGCGCAGAAAAATCATGTGAGGAGATGAATGCTCTAGCAACTCTCTGAGGTATTCCTCTCGACTTGCTGGACCGCATGCTAATCATCTCGACTCAGCCGTGACCCGGCCGAGAGCTGGTGGGTTGCCAACTTATTTCGAAGTGTTCAGAAGACTGACTTCTAGCAGAAGGTACACGCAGAAGGAGATCCGAAAGATCATTGACATCCGAGCCGAGGACTGTGCTCGCTCGCTTTGTAAGAGTCTTACCATGCAAAACATCTCAGGTGCAAGTGACGGCCACAGAAGTAGGAGGAAGCACTAGCGGCAGTAGCAATAGACGCCGTAGCAGCAGCAGCAGGAGGAGGNNAGGAGGAGGAGTAGTCGTCGTCGTAGTGGCAGTAGCAGAGGAGTAGTAGTAGCAGCAGCAACAGTAGAATCAGCAGAAGCAGCAGTAGCGGTAGCGGCAGCAGTAGCAGTTGCAGTCGCAGTGGGAGCAGGAGCAGGAGCAGGAGGCAGCATGGCAGTAGCTCGTTGCCCGAGCTGTTGTGACGTCAGTTTTGTCTTGGTATTCGAGTTGTGGTTAGAATTGTCGCCGTCGTCGCCTTCGTAGCAGCAGTAGTCATCGTGGTTGTGGTTGTCGTCGTCGTCACCCCCTCGTCCTGGTATTTTTCGTCCTCGTTAGCGTACTCATCGTATCGTGCCGCAGTCACAGACGTCTCTGTACCAGCAGGAACAGTCAGTAACAGGAGCAGCCGCGGTTTTAAAGGCTTGGGTCTGGATGCTATGATGACAGATGTACTTCTCAGAAGCATGATCTTTGATCAGAGCCTCGTTGACGATCGCAATCTGTAAATTCGAGAAGGTTCTGTTGTCATCTCCACGAGTCCATGAGTCTTACGAATCCAGCTTGACAGAAACCGTCGTTTGTCTGGTCGTGGCTCGAACCGGCAGGTGTAGATTTCACACAGCGGCATGTTTTTTAGGGGATGATGCAAGCAGTGTGAGCCTTCCAACTCAGGCTTAGACCAGGTAGTGACAGATGTCAAAGTCATGATTTTGAGTCATGTTGGAGCATTCTTGGCGGTGTGCGAATCACAGTATCCCATGTCCATACTCAGACATCCTCAAGCCCGTTAGGCTTTATGCCAGCTGAGTCGAACCGCAAAACGGCAAGATGGTGGGACCAATTGCATCCGTCCTAGCAGGCATCTACGGCTGTGTTATCAGTGCTGTCTCACCCCATCAGAGCCAAAGTCCAGACGCTTGCCGCGAACGTAGTTGCGCACCGTGCCTTCCTCAGACTGCTATGAGCCTTGCACTGCAGGGCTTGCACGCTATTGCTCTCAGAACTCAGGTAGCGAAACTTTCCGAAATTCAAGCATGGCCAAGCCCTCAGATGTCGCGACTCTGAGGAGTGCGACTTACAGCGCGAATGAAAGCTCTGAGACTGAAGTCGTTTTGCGTGCAAACAGTGCAAACACTTCCTGTCCACTGAGGCTCCGATACCATGGTCGGAAGCAGACCCTTTCAGCATCTCGATGTATGCGCAGGCCGACCTGCATGTTCTAGCCATCTCCAGTCTGCTGGTTCATGGGGCTGCCCACGTTGAAAAACAGTCGTGCAGGACGAAACACAACCAATCGGGTTACTTCCAACCCAAATTCAAGCGCCCGGAGAGCCTAAAACAAATGCAGCCCCATGCATTGGGACGATTCACAGGTTCACGCACTGACTGCACAGGAGTCCGTGTACTGGAGCTGCCTCCAAGAAAACGAGACGCTAATGCGCCCGCTCCCGATTTGGCCCAGTTGGGCCAAAGTCCCTTGAGACTCGGAGGGCTTCCGGGCCTGGGAGCTGAGGCCTCTGCACGGACATGGTGGCTGCGGCAGCCAGGCGACACGTGGAGCTTTCACCCGAATTTGCACCAGATCCGTTCGGCTCTGCGCAGCTGCGCTCGCCTGCGCCAGGAGCAAGGATGCCGTGGAAGCACAGGTCGAAGAGCTCTGCAAGCTCTGCTGGGCTTCAGCCATGGAGGTACCGTCTTTGCTTGCGGGGAGCGATGCAAGCTTGTGCCGGATCCGAAGCTGTTGGAGGCGGTGGATTGCCACACGCTACTCATCGCTGCCAGAGCAGAGGCGAGCGCTGGTGAGCAGGGTGCTTGCAGATTTCGCCTGTAGATGCTTTCTGTGTAAAGTCTCGGAGCAGTCCGCATCCAGGTAGACCACTTAAAGCGCCGGCTATCGCGATGCAGCCTGGCCAAAACAAAACAGCTGGTCTTCCCGGAGGCACGATTTGCTCGGCACCCGCAATGGCGGCATGTGAGGGACATGGATTGCTGCACTTTGACATGTTGGCGCAGGATGAGCTGCAAGGTGCCAGCAGGCGAGGCCTCGACTGCTCAGAGTTGACAGTGCCCGCTTCGAAGTCAGAACAATGGAGGCCCTTCGACGGTCCCAGCTTCCTAGATCAGGACAGATGCTTCGGCTTGTGCGCATGCTGTCCGGCTCACACACCAGCGCATGTCAGTGACATGCAGGATCAGGGGGATCTGATCTTCAACGCTGTTTGGGATGAGCAGCTCGCTCATCATATTAGCAGCTGACCCTTTCGTGCTTACACTGCTTACACAAGCTCATGCTGGACTGGAATTCGCGGTCTCTCCTTCCGCAAATCGAAATGAGTCGAATGACCATGAAGGTAACGGTTCGATTCGGTTCGGTTGCGGTTTTGAAACAGCGGTTCAGGTTCATGGGGTTCGGTTTCTCCCGGCGGTTCTTGCGGTTCGATTTGTGGTTCCTGGCGGTTCATCTGCCGTTCAAGCGAGCTGCCGGCGAGCAGCTGCGGCGCCTCCGGCTGGGCCGGTGGGGGCCAGACGCGGGGGAGTCCAGGGTTTTGCGCTTTTGGGCCTTAATAAGTCGGCCCTGGGTTCCCCCCGCACGGCCGGCCGGTCGGGCAACCCAAGAACCCCAAACCCTCGTCTTGAGGCTCGATTTTAGATGCAGTGTCTTACTGTGGCAGAACCTTCCCAGAGGGCCCCAGTAGTCCCTAACCCGGATGCTCTTGACGCTCGCTTTTGGATGCTCCTGCATGCTGTTTGTTGAACTAACCTGGCCAGGCCTCTAACAAGGTAAGCCGAGGCCAAATCAAACAAAATCCGAATGCTCTGGATACTCATGCTTGGATGCTCTGGAATATGGTTTTAACCTTTCAGAGGATCCCATAACCCGGACGCTCTCGATGCTGGATTTTGAATGCTCTTGAATGCTGTTGTTCAAGCAGATCCAAACACGTCTCCGGCCTGTAAATAACTGTAAGTGATAGAAGAATGGATTTTCTCCCAGAAGAAGGACAGAAGGCTCCATGCCTCTAACAACTTGACGGTTCGGTTCGGCACTTTCGCGGTTCGCGGTTCCTAAGCCGGCATTGCGGTGCCAGCGGTTCGTGAGGAATCGGTTCCGGTTGGTTCCCGGTTCGGTTCTTTATCTTTCATGAATGACATCGTTGACTTGTATTATCACCCTTACTGAGTCACCTGCCAGCCCTTCCTCTTGCGATCCAGCTGAGAGAAGCGTGAGCCGTCCGGAGTCTGGGAATCGCTGAGGTTCCAAGATGATGGGCCCCCTCCAGGCCGTCTTGTGCTCACAGTTCTCTGCTGCAGTGGGGCAATCTACATGCAAGCCGCACTGGTGGTTCACAAGCCTGGAGAGTCGCCTGTCCGTCAGGCAGCGAGATCCCTGTGATGCTTGACACCGGTATGAATACGGAGGCCTAAACCGGCTCGAATCTCTCTGCGTTCCCAAGCTGTCGCTAGTAGCTCGGCGAAACGAGAACACTTTCTGGGGCCATCGGTCGTCCAAACTGCTTGGAGCCAGGAGACCGCAGAAGACGTGGTGAGTTTGCAGCGGAGCTGCGAGGAGGGTCCTTGTTCTGGGCATACGATGGGACGTCGGACATCACAAAAGCATGTGCGTGACAGGAGTTGCAATCGCGGCTCTCCACAGCTGAGGTGCGTGGTAGGTTGTTGCGAGTCCCGAATGTTCACAAATTCGCCCGTTCAGAGTGGGTAAGCTTCTGAAAAGCCTGCAGGTCCCGCTAGCTTCTTTAAGATTTAACATGCTCTGCTACAGGTGGAGGCAGTTCGCCTGCAGGGCGACGTCACCCACCTCGAGGCCACTTTCAGACGAAATCATGGCCTCGCCTCACCTAGCATTTCTCACTTTGGGCTCCTTTGCTTGGGAAACACATCGAGTCTCTCCGAGTCTTGCCGCCTCTGCCTCCGCATCCCCGCATGCCTTGGCCCCGCACGTGCAGGAGCAGCTCTGTGAGGCGGTGGAGGCGCCGCTTCCGCTTCCGCTTTCCTCTCCACTCATCGTCTCTGCTTTCTGGTGGGAGAGAGATGTACATTTGTTGACGCTCTTCGTGCGGCGGCTCAGGAGACTCGCACCGCGAAGGCCTTGTTGGGACGAGGGGGAGGGAGCGGGTGGCTTCTCGTCCGAGCCTGCCAGGGCCACCTCACGGAGGCCCTGGAGCAGCTCACCGAGGCCCAAAGCTCTGAGGCCGGGGCTCAAAGAGCCAGAGAGCGAGCTTTCGACTCTTTGCGTCTTCTTGGAGGCCCTGCTTCAAGGAGCCTACGAGAAGCTTCAAGAGGACCTTGCAACACTATGCACTGGGACAAGCACATGGAAAGCTCTTACGATCTTTTACATATGTTTTGTGAAAGAGAGTCCCCAATTATTCTTCTGTGAGGAGCACGAGCTTGAGATCAAGCTCCACGAAGACGCGAGACACGAGGCCGTTGCAGCAAGAACAGAGTCCGCAAAGCTATGTTTGAAGTGTCGTCCTTTGACGTGTGTTGGAGTCACGTGGATTGCAGGTGTCCCGGCTTCAGTCGGAGGTGATGCGGTATCGGTCTGCAGACATTGCATCGCAGGACAGCTTTGGGCTGTTTTGCGAGCATGAGCATCCAAGATCCTGGTCTAGAGGAGAAGAAGGCTTTTCACAGCCGCCGTCCTTCGAGAAGGCCTCTCAATGCCGGCGCCCCTGGAAGTCCTTGTTTCACTGGGTTCGATCCCCTTTCTGTTGCAAGCGGCGAACCAATGACGTGCGCATCCTCTTTCGCACACGCTTGACAGGGTCTTGACCCGTCCGTTGTCCCAGGACAGCAGGCCACCCTCATCGCCGCTGCCGCTGCTTGCCGGCTCCTCCGTTAGCGCGAGCCTCAAGCTTTCTGCGGGAGTCATGTATAGTCGATGCAGTCGCACCTGCTCTGAGCTTTGTCTGTGTTTGTCACGGCTGTAGTGAGTTGAGAGCAGAGCGGCTGCCCTTTTGGATGGGTCCTGGTAGGCTTCGGCTGTGCAGCTGGTAGAGAACACCCCCATCAACCGTTCAAAGTGCAGAAAGAGCAAAGCGGCCGAGTCGTGGATGGCCTTTCACAAGGCCCACACAGCAGAGTGTACAGCATTTTCCATATAAGCGCCTATTCTAAGATCGCACATCCTCAAATCCATCTCAACTCCAAATCCGAAGCTCCGAAGCTCCGAAGCCCCGAAGCGCTAAGGCTTTTCCGACGCAGCTGCAGCACTGCGCGAGGTGGAGCCGAGGTCTCAGAAATCCCAAAGATGTCGAGGAATGTTGGTAGATTCATCGGACATCTGCTGCTGCCTTGCTCTGAACCGTGCTGCATGCGCAGACATGTGGTGCGTAGGCGATGCAAAGCGCATCTCTGACAGATTTTACGGAAAGGGGGTGGTACTGTCGGCCGCAAGCTCAGGTCTCCAGGCTTCGCGCTCCCCAACCGCCGCAAGGCGATGCAGGCGCAGCACAGGGAAACACAGCGCAAGGCCCGACAGCAGTCGGCGGAGCTCACGTTTTGCAGGTTTCAACCTCCTTGCCTTCCTTGCAGCGGAGCGGTGCCGAATCTCAAGGCTTGAAGTGGATGCCCAAGAGACATCTCTTCGCGTCTGCACCGATTCGCAAGGCCAGAGCTCCCTGCTAGCAGCTCCGCGCAGCAAGAGGCCGGGAAAGCTCAGCCTCGCTGGCAAGTTACTGCTCTTGGGTCCTTTGGATCCCTTTTTTTCGAAGTTTATGCTGCAAGCGGTTTGTGGTCGGACAAGATCGAAGAGTCAGAAATTCTACCCCCAACGGCCCCGAACCTCGAAGCTGCTCCACAGGCCATTCGTGCTCTGAGCCCACTGCAAAGTGGATTTAAAGCGAGTTCGCTCTTCGCCGGGGCCGAGCCGGGCAGTTCTTGGTGCTGAACGGGGTGTGGGGTTCAGTTGAGCTATTTTATGACGATCTACGACGGAAGCACTGGATTTATTTAGCTCAGGTTAAACGAAGCACATTAGGTTTCTAGCCGCTGTCATACCGAGACATGAAGTCTTCAGTTCTCAATAGCAACATTAGGGATGTATGTGGACTGGGTACAGCCATTCACTATGGCGCTGTCGACGGCAGCAAGGACCTACTGTACGTCAAGCGGGGTTCTCAAGGAGTTCCTGTGTAGAGGGGGTCTAGGGATTGGATGCACCTTCTACACCACAGCGCAACACGCATGCAGCTTTGGGGCTATTGCTGGGTTGATTCGGGTGGCAAACACTGGTCGTTTGTTGAGGGTTCGCACATAAGGAAAGTGCACCAGTCCAAAACGAGGTAAGGGTTCCTTCGTGTTGCAGTCGGTGCTGGCACGTGCCAGGTTTATCTTCTCCTTGTCTTGCAGTTTGCGGGATCCCGGTTGTTGAGACCCTTTGTGGCAGAATAGTGTTGCTGATTTTTTTTTGCTTTTTTGGGGGTCCAGCCCCAGACGGGATTCCAGACTATCGCCGCTGTTTCAAGACGTCGTGCACCACTAAGTGCTGTGCACTCTTGATCAGCCTGTGCCGGTAAGAAGGGCTGGTTAGACGTCTACAGACACAAAGCCGACCTTCAGAACTTTTTGTTGTGCTTGAGAGTCGGGCCGGAAGCAAGATATCAAGCGTACAGCACTGAACGTCTTCAAAGTGGTCCAATAGGCCTTTTCTCGCCGGCCCTTCTTACCAGAGTCGTGCAAGCATGCATCGGCATGTGCACGTCACTCACTCACGTCAAGAATCAGGATACTCCGTACCTGTGACAGAGGTTATTCTCCTTTCCGGGCGAGTTCTTGGAGCGCAGAAACCTTGCCGTCGTCGATTTTTATCCTGAAGAGTCATGCCGGGACACGTGACACTGTAAGGCGTCTCCAGGGGCCCTCTGAAGTGGTGGCGAAACTGCCCCTGGCAAAGGCCCCCTGCTCGCCCGTGACCGCTCCTGCGCCCATGAGATGTCATCCAGCAAGCTGACCACAAAGTGCCCGGAGAACACCCTTCGGATCAAGCCCGGGGTCCTGAGTGATATTCCGCTGCGCGCTGGATGAGTCGTGTCACTGCCCAGTCAAACTTGGCGAGTTCACGCTAAGAATAGACTTCTTCTTGCGGCGCAGCACTGAGACGGCCGACTAGCCACAGCTCTAGATGGTACTTCGCATCGCGAGTTCAACACTTGCCAGTGAGGGCAATTTCTTGAACAAATCATCTGCCCTAGCTGCGCCGCTTTGTTCACAGCTCGGTCTGAGAGGGCGATCCAGGACCATGCACCTGTGCAGAGTGGTGACTCTCTGCTCGGCCAGGGTACCACGGTCCTGGGAAGGCTCTGCTTAAAAGACTGGGACCGGTGACTCAGCCGTCGAAGATGGTTGACGTGAGATGACTCATCCTCTCTGGACAAAGTGAGGGCCGCCATTCTGGCAAGCTCCACCTCCAGCTTGTCCAAGCCCGAAACCACTCATTTTGGACCGCGCCTTTGCTCCTGTTCTTTTGCGAGGAGGAGGATGTGGAGATGACGGAAGAAGCCAAGGAACCCAGCTGCGATCCTTGTGGTGAACTTCTTCCTGCTACGTCAGAATTTGTGCTGAATCGAGCCGCAATACCCTGTCTTTGCCCGAGTGTAGCTTTGCCGTGAACAAACGTTGTACCTCCACGGCAGCATGCGGCAGGAGCTTCTAACGAAGATCGGCACGGAGAGTACGCTACGGCGCGAATCTCAGTTTTGAAGCAGTGGCAAAGAGTCGCAGGACTGCAGCTAAGCGCCATGCTTTGGCGATGTCTGCTGTGCTGAGGTATGCAATCCACTTAATCACCTGCTCCAATCTCGTGGCCATGAAGCGAAAGGCTTCACTGAAACGACTCGCAGGAAACAACATGAACGCTTCCGGGCATTGGCTTTTCAGTTGCGGAAGCCGTTGTGAGAAAGCAGGGCAGGGCGTAGCGCTGGGATCTTGCATGTGCGGCTGGCAGTTCTAGATTCTAGCGGTGGCATTCAGGTTTGCCTGCTGGAACTGTTCAAGCATGTCCAAGCCCAGCGCACAGCTCGTTCTCGCGTGAGGCACAGGAGGTTGATGTCCAGGACATCCGCAAGGTAGGATCTCCTGCTGGTTCTTGTCCTTTTGATGGCTCCAAATTCGACGCCGCAATGCCAGTGTCGAAGGTCTACTCGCTCTTTGTGGATGTCAAGCGGTCTACGCAGTTCCTCATGGAGTGCCCTGTGCAATGCAAGGCATGGAGTGTTGCGGCGGTTGAGTCACCCGTTCCTGTTGTGCCAGGTATCAGCAAGAGTTCATGTTCTCCGAGGTGCACGAAGAGGAGGCCAATCCTTTCCCCAGCTCCTGCTTCAGTGCCAAACAAAGACGCGGATACGGGGGTCATGGTTGGCATCGAGCAAGGGAGTGAAGGGGTCTCTGCAAGCTGTGAAGAATGGAACTTACCTCGCCTCTCGTTTCATGATCGGATGAGTTTTGGAGCTTTTTCTTTTGCGCCCCGGTTTTGAGAAGCTTGGCCAGGATGCCGAGATGCCTCAGGCGAAGGCAAGCACTTTCTGCCTGAAAGCCCTGTGAGAAATCTGTCTGAAGCCGGTTGTGGCCCAGCAAGCATTTTTTGCCAGTGATAAAGTGTGGGAGTGCGGCAGAGGGCTTTTGGCAGGAGACTTGACCGCGCTGCAGCCCGAGGACATGCATTCCTTAGATCAAATTGACATGCTTGCCTTTGTCCTGCTTGCTGGGTTGGTGTGTAGGACCTGTCACCCGCCGCCGCGCCTTGCGCTTGCATGACCCGATGAACATAAACATTGCATGACTGCATTTGATAAAACAGCTACGAGAACTGCTGCTTTGGTTTGAGCATCGCAGAAGATCTGTTCCTTCCTGTGGAATCGACCGCCGATGGGATCTGCGTGTCTTCAGACGTGGAACGATGCCGAGTGGGCAGCTGCTGAGCCTCCTCGTATCTTCGGGCTCGAGATTAGTAGCATTAGGATCTGGGCCTGCGACATGAAGCAAGGAAAGCAGAGCGCCTGGATTCAGATACCACAGCCCGCGTTTGATGCAATCTTGTAAAGAACACATCGTCTCATCGCAGACATCTAAGCAGCCTCCTACCTCCTGCATGAACCTAGAAGTGGTTTCCTCCTGACCTTGCTGGCATGCCTTTGCACAGGCCGGCGCATCAGAGATGAGTAGCAGGGGCATCACTGGTGTGGGTGGTCTCGTTGGCCCTGTCAAGAGAGTCTCATTACATTACAAGGGTCCCGTCTGTCGATCTGCTGCGTCGGCATTCTTGTGGGGGTGCCTTGGCAAGCATTCCAACCCTGCAGCTTGAATGCTTGCTTCTGTGTCTCCGCCAGGCCGGCATCAGACACCACCCTTCATCAGCCGGGAAGAGCCGACGACCCAGAGCTGGGGCAATCACCGCAACCTGCTCCAACGGAATAAGCGAGCAACACGAATGCGAGCTGCCAAGCTGAGTTGGCGCAAACATGTGAATGCCGTGGAATGCAGGGGCGTCTGACCTGCGCTGGGTCGGTCGCCGTCCGGGATTTCAACAAGGACCAAGGGTGTCATTGCTTCCGGAATGGTTCCAAAGACAGCAAGCTTGACAAACATGCCGAACTGCTGTTTACCAGATACGTTGATGCGGTTCAGCAGAGGCCACCTGTCACGTGCCGCATTGGAAGCGGATCATCTCATGCGCCCGCTGAGTCCAAGAGCTCAACAAGAAGCCATCCGAAGCTTTGGTCAGGACCGCCTTGCTGCACAAGACTTGGCTCGGCGCACTGACCGGCTGGAGGCACTGAAGGCGCACGGTGCGCAGGGGCGGCCCAGGGGCTTCAGAACTCAGAGGCTTCACTTGGCGAGCCAGCCTTGAGCCTTGGCATCTCGACTTCGGGGATCAAAGCCTCCGAGCCTGCATCGAGTAAAGAAAGGTGACGTGGATTGACATGGCGATGGCGATGATGAAAACACAGTCGAAAAGACACATACGCTTGAATGTTAAGAGATGTGACATGAAGAAGGCGAAGAATGACGAGTAGATCAGAGCCGTACTCTGGTCGCTTTGGCCTTCAAACTGTCAAGATGTGAGATGTGACTCTTCTTCGAGTAGGCCTTGAGTGATTGTTTTGTTATGCGCCCTTCATTCGTGAAGTGGCAGAGCCCTGGTACGCACAATAGCTGTGTGCTGCCAATTGTGCAGCCGGCGACGCAAATCCCTGACCGAGTTCCCTGTCGCGACGTTTGGACTCCCCTGACTGGGGCACAAGCAACCCACCACCACTACCACCACCAGAGCAGCCATAAAGAGAACGGAGTGAGAACGAAGGACATTGCGAGCAGCTTTTAGGTCCATCCCTCGCTTTAGAAACCTCTCTGGGGAGGCGAGGAGAAGGCCCAGCGCGCTCACGGCAGCGATCCAGGCCATGAGCCGCGGCTAGAGAGTGTGGACCCGGGCCTGCATCTGCTCTTTTGCCACGGCCCGCTTGCTGCAGTAATACTTTTAGATCGACTCAAAGCCCCAAGCGTTCTGGGTGTTGTTCTGTCTCGCATGCGCCAGAGCGCGGCTGGCCCACCTCTAGTGCGAGCACCTCGGCGGCTTTCAACTTCTTCGAGGCGTGGCGGTCTCGCGATGTCAGATCGTGTGTGCGTTTGCCTAGCCGCCTGGCCAGTCTGCATATGTCTGCATGATGCCGGCGAAACGTATCTGAGTGTGTCTCCGTCCTGTTTCGCTCTCGAGGGCGAAGCCGCCACCATCTGGCAAGTCGGAGGACAAAATCCTAGTTTCAAGAGCGGCGCTGGCAGTAGTTCGGTGAATCTTGAGAGCCACGGACCCCAAGTGCCTTTCATGGGGTGTTCAAGAACAAGCCCGTGGTTCTCTGTCCTACGAACTCGCGAGCCCAAGCTTCACATGCACGAGCCCTCGTACAGGAGTGGCACAGGTCCAGAGTCCATGCCCTCTTCAAGGAGCTGGATCCGCAAGACCTCGGCGAGGTGCCCATAGAGCATCGAAGACTTGGTTTGGGTTTCAGTCCTCATCGCGGAGTGGCAGAGTAGCAGACTACCCAGGCAGATCTCAAGCAGATGACAAATGCCAGGTCAGTGTGGACGATCTGCAGGCATCCTTTGCCAAAATGTCAGCTGCCTCAGTCCGCTCATGGCCTTTCCGGATTGTCGCGCCTTGTTCGGCTCCTCGCTTGCCGCAGACATGCTGATGGTCTTGAAGACATACAGGCTTTTCGTCCATCGATGCGAGGACACTTGCATGGCTCCACGTTGACCATGCATCGTTCGACTTGCCGTGCCGTCTAAGGAACATGGCCCTGGATGATGAGACCTTTGCAAAGTACAAAAGTCAGCCGGCCACGGCATGGTTGACATCTGGAATGCTTTGCGATATGTTCTTCATTTGCCGCATGGGGTGAAATTCTGTTCACTCCTGGGTTGCATTGTTCTTCGCAGATGCTTCTACCCTCGTGCATTATGAAAATATCTGCTTGTGAGGATTAAGCTGAGAGAGCGTTGCGGCAAACTTGTGCGAGATGAGCTTTCTGCCAGGATTCTTCCGAAGGGCGCAGGGCTCAGATTTCCGAAACTGAGGCCAGCAGGTAGCAGTTTGCTTTTGAAGATGCTCAACCCTTGCCCACGAGAGCGATGTCCCACATCGTCAACTGCGCTTGAAAGTGCGCCGCTGCTGCTCCAGCAGTAGTTGGGGACGAATCGTCGGTTTGCTAAGGTAGCGACAGCGTTGCCCTGGAAGCCTTCTTGAAGTTTCACCAGGTCCGACTGTTTTGTGAGAGGTACTGGTAGCAGCAGTCGGCTTGACGTGTGCGGTCTAAAAGTTTACGAGGACTTGTTCGCTGGCCAGCTGAGAGAAATTCAGCAGGCAGTCTGGGACAATCAGCCGCCTTCGGTGCGCCGCTTTGCTGGCTGCCCAGAGGCTCGCCGGGATGTTTCTGTAAGAAATGACTAGCTCTGTAACTCAGTCCAAAAATCTATTGAATCTTCTGTGTTTCGTATCGCAGCAAGTTGCCATCCGTTCTTTGTGCAAGCTCTCATGACTGTCAACATTGTGCTATGAGGCTTGTACTGATCCTGATCCTTCCTACCCTTGCTCTTGTCCCTGACTGAAGTGTTCAGGCGGGTGGAGACAGCACTGGGTCGTACCGGCCTCGGCAAGTCGTTGTCGTGCCTTCCCAATCAAGAACGTATGCCTGGAACAGAAACAGCCTCCTGATTATTTCACACGGCACGAAGAGTGTAACAGGGACAACAGACCCTAGTAGCATGGATAGAAGCAGGAAGAAGATTGGCGAAAGCGATGCCAACAGCGGCAGAGAAGAAGAACGGGAAGCTTTGCAACCTTTGCTCTAGTGACCTGGTACGCCCAGCCATCGACTCGTGGGCTCTGAGATTTTGTTCTTCAGAGCCCCAAGGCTTCACGTTGGCCTCTCGCCACTGTCCAAATCCAAGCAGCCTGGCGCTGAGAGCATGGAACGCAGGTGGAGTCATGCTATTACCGATGAGCCTTGCAGAATGTACGTGTTTGCTCAAGGCAAGAAGTGGTAAGTAGTTTGACACTCTTGATGTTCAGGGGCTCAATGCGACAGCTCCCGTCAGCACCTCAAGTTGGCCTGGCCTAATCATGTGATGTCACATGGTGGAAGACTGAATCCCCTGACCGGGCCCACAATCACGGTTCTATGACAGGTGCTTGCATCTGATAAGCCCATGCGTGCAGCTGTTGCCACGTCAACTTCTACGAGACTTGCAGGAGCTTGAAGCTGCCAGGGCCAAGCAAAGGCCTTTACAAGGAGGCCTTGGAGAACGAGGCGGGGGCACTCTTTCGACACGACTACCAGTAGCTCAATGCTTCGTGTGCACGGGGAGTGCCAGTTTTGCGCCAGGACGCGCTCAGAGCAGCATTCTACAGGCAAGACCCTTGAGCCAGTGCATTCACATTTCATGCACTACGCAAGAGAGCGATGTGCTTTCATGGAGAGTGAGGTTGGTTTCCAACGGACCTAAGCACTTTTGCGGACATACACGGCTGCGGGTTACTGGGCCTGGGTCCCTTGGTAATTCCGGCCCAGGTACACGAACGGACAACTCTACCTGAGCCGTTGGGTCCTTGATGTCCTTGGACGTTGCTTGCAAGACTTCAATGTTCCAAGCAGCCTGTAGAAGCGCGCTTTGAGGAAGCCAGATGCCATCCGTTCTGAAGGATGCTGGGCTTATAAAATATTTGTCGGTTTTCGCATGATTGTTTTCAGGGCATGGCGTACTGCTGCCAGTCGTCACGTTTCTTCACAAGCGTGCTTCTAAGCCAGAATGTGCAGATGCGATCCCAAGGACCTGGGCATCACGCTCCCTTCAGCTCAGTCTACACAGTTGGACAAAGATTTCTTCTCCACGCCCGTCGACCCAGATGGAGCTTTTCACATCTTTGGCAAGGGCCTGCCAAGAAAGCATGCGCAGATATACTGGGGCAGGGCACACTTGGGCCTTGGCAGCTGCCGAGGTTCTGTGATCATGAGTTTGACAGTGCCGACGAAAACAAAGACGGGAAGGCCCAATTGTGTCGGACGAGTTTGTAAAAGCATTGTCGGTACTGGCACCAGAAGTGGAAATGGACAGTGCCTGGCTGATGATGCCAGGTATCTTTCCAGGAGTGTGTGGCCTACCAAAACCGGTATCTCTCCATGATGCAGGCAGGGGTCGGACACGGATGCATCTTCCACTTGTGTTTGAGCAGCCAGGCCACCTCCCTGGGCATCATCAAGTCTTTCAGGCAGAGTGTTGCGGTGCCTGGAGGGTTGTGGGGCAGCTTTGAGGGTTTTCCACGCACCTGGACTCCTGTGCCGCCACGCCTTGGTTGAGACACTCCAACTTAAAGCCTGTGCACCCAGAACTGGAGCCTCATTCGAAGGACTTCGGTGGTCAACAATACGACCCCGACGTCGGGAGGGCATCGGTGATGCAGCGCTGGGTTAAGCTTTTCCCGGCAAGTGCAAGAGAATCTCTTGCGGTGGTCAGCCGGATGGTTCGCAGTAAATTGGACGAGGTGACGCGTTCTGCGCTTCGTCCAACAGACCTCTCTTGCGCAACGTGCAGACTGTTTCACCTGTCGGAGGCTTTATGTTGGTGCGTTGTAACATTACGGAGATGCGGATGACACAAAGAGAGGATGTCGCATGCAACCGCAGGTTTCCTGCGTGGGGTGTCTGGAAAGCTGGAGCCAAGTTTGCAACAGAAGAGTGCGGTGGCAGGATTGGGGGTCACCCCTGCGATCTTCGTAGTCATCCGCCATCCAGTCGTAGTTTCACCGCTCAGATACCAAGTCTGGTTTCAGAATTGAAGCCACCCGCGGATGCTAAACCCGGTCTCATAGAGAAACATGGAACCGTCATGCAGGGGCGCATGCGGCTGGATCGATATAGCGAGACTGTTATTGATCTCAAGCAGCACTGTTCTATGATGCATTTGCATTCGAGATGATGAACATGCCCAGCACAGAAATCAGAAACCTCTTTCCTTGCTTCTCGCTGGCGCTTTAGCACAAGAAGCAGGACCAAATTTGAGGTCCGCATCTAAACTTGTGATGCGCAGGTGCTGTTTGGATAGGTGAAGCGGTACAGCCTGGATTCCTGGATCTTCAACTCGTCAACACTGCACCGCAAAACCACGTACGTGGCTGCAATCTAGCTACACCATCAGGCTTGGCCTGGATCGCCAGCGGCGTCTCTACCCACCCAGTTCTGAAGCCTGGCCTCCATGTTCAACTCGGACACTGCAGGCAGAATTCTATCACAAAGCATATTCTCACGCCATGGCGCCCTGCTTCTGCCCATGGGCAGCGAATGAAGCGCCGACGGAGTGTGGCATCTGCCCAAGCGCCCACACAGTTGCCATCTGGCGTGCAAGTGGATCCTCGCCGGGCTATCTGTTGATTGACGACGGTCTTGCTGGTGATCACTTCTGGAGACGTGTTCGAGTGTTCGATTCAAAGTCTGTCCGAGTTCGTCCCCGAACTTGCACCTTTGCATAGTAATAATACTAAAACTCATAGACTGGAGCTCCGTGGCCTGGAGGTCCATGGAGCTGAACGACGCGGTGCTGCGGACTCGCCGGGCCTTCGAAGCCCTGGCGGAGCGCTGGCCAGCGCCCGCGCACCCCCTGGCCCAGGCGGGAGATGACCGCAAGAAAGGGGGTTCTAGGCCCTAGGCCCTTCTTTTTTGGGTGGGGGGGGGGGGGGGNNGGGGGGGGGGCACGCTTGACTGACAGAGCTGCACTCTTGTCTTCTTGTGGCGGTGGGTCATTTTGTGTGTGTGTGTGTGCGAGGCGATCAAGGAGATCCTGAATGATGAGGAAGGGCTGTCGGAGGAGGGCTTGAGACACTTGGCTTGACCTTGGCACCTGCACTTCAGGAAACAGCAGGGCGCTGGGAGATGTGCGCGCAAACCAAGGCTGGAGCAAGGAAGTTGGCCTGGCGTTTGTCCTACCTCGAGCAGCCCTTCAATGTGTCCCTCTCGCGGCCAACGAGCCCAGAGACGGCGGGGTGACACATACAGGGGATGTTCTGTCCTCGTTAAGGTTCAGGTGGACATGACGAAAGGGCCACAAGATCGCAATAGCTGGGAGTGAAAGTCAAGATGATTTTTTATTTTCAGGTTGTACGCGTTCTGCGAGGCTCTTTATTCGGCTGTATGCTGTAACTTCGATATGCTACCCGTAAGTGTGCTTTGCAAGGGTTTGAACAGTATGCCCTTTGGGCATGGGGCTTAGCGGTGCTTGTCAAACCGGATAAGACCTGTTCTTCAGAAGGTTGCAGAAATGCTGGAGCTTGCGCACATGGTGCAGAGAGAGATTAGCATTAGCCATATGACGAAACGATGTCTCCAACAGAATGCACTAGACACTGTTGAACTGTGCGTCTTGACAGCAAGCAGCGAGTGAATTGAAGTCACCCGCGAAAGTGTGACAGTAGTACCAGGATCACGTGCCTGTCAGCTCTTTTTTTGTATCCACTGGCAGGGCTGCATCGCACCGCTACTTTCGCCTCTCGGATGCATCCCATTTCACATGCACGGAATGGCATATCGCCCACGAATCTTGTCCGTGTGCTGGGTTGGTTTCACTTGCATCGCTAGCTTGATGCAAAGCTTCCGAAAGGTCCGCATCCCGGATGCATCGTCCAAGCTGGTCGTCGCACCTGCCGGTCCTTGTGGCTTCGGGGTGTATGCAGCTTGACCGAATGTCTCGGACCTCATCCATGTGCCAGCCGGTAATCGCGACGATGGGCCGTAACCTCATGGTGCTTGTGCAGCCGCGCTATGTAAGCATGCTGGAAACCGCAAACCCATGCCTCAGTTTTTCAATACGGGTAAGTTGTCTGCTGCTTTTCGAGGGATAGTTGCGTTGCACGCTGCAGGCTTTGCACTTCGCACGTTCACTGCTCGTCTGAGTGTGCTTGCCGTTCTCGTATGTTCACGTTCTTTCTGTTTCATCGTATGCTCGAGCAGAAGACTGGGATCGAGTCGTAAGTGTGGGCAGACCTGGGCAGTGAGCACGTGTTGAAAACCGAAGCTTGTCAGAGCTGCCGTGGCCTTCATCTGGCTTGCTCTCTCGAGGTTTCAGTCGAGCTACATCATGGTTTCTAAAGGTTTCCTGTGAGCCTCATACCGCCGGTTGGATTGACCTTGAATTGCGATTTGTTGTGAATCTCGGCAGTGTCAACGACACAACATGATCATGAGCCGACGTCGGCCCTGCATCGAGTTAGTTTATGGTCGTGTTTTTGTCGGGTAAGCTGCATGCAGTCGGGCAATGCGGCGAATAGCTCAGCGAGGTAAAGGTGTAAAGACAAGGGTTGCGTGATAGCCTCGCAGTCTCAGAGTTGGGTTCGTCGGAGAGCCGAGCAGTAGGTGGCAAAAAGTGTGGTGCTAGCTCCGAGCAATGCAACGTTTGCTGACTTCTGACGTATGCATTCAGTGCAGATCGCGCAAGCCGTCGACAACGAAGCCCACCCTTCGCAGGTCAGGAAAGGATCCAATGATAAAGACTGCGAATGCAACATGAACAGGTAGCCACGGTCTTCGGGTCTTTCTCTTGAGTGAGAAGCCTGGCCGGAAGGACCTTCCTTAAAGGAACCTTACCTTTCGGCAGGCTTCCCGAGTGAAGCTGTCAGGCCCTACCATACGTTGCTGCAACAGTGGCCCGAAAACGACGGGCTCCACGCATCGTTCTGCAAGCTGCTGCGATCAAAGTGACAATCATGCTTCGAGGCTACAGCGAGAATCTCTTCCGGCGAGCGGCTTGGCCGCTTGGTGTGAGACTAGCGAGAGCCAAGAAAGGTAGCAGATAACGTGCATCTGCAGATTTCCAGAGAGAGTGCACCAAATCCCAGAAAGAGGGGCTTCGTTCCTCACGCGAAGCGCGACATCCCCGAGGAGAGTACACCGGAGAAATCCGACGCTACGATATTTGGTGCGACGAAATCAAGGCTGCGTAGAGCCGTTGGTGATGTGTTGGCTCTTTCCGGGTGTCCCTGGGAGGCGCTCAAAGTGAAGCGCCGAAATTCCGATGCCTCCTCGCCCTTCATCCGCGAGGCATTGCAGGGCTCTGCAGGGTACCTGCAGGGCACAGCATGGCTCTGATCTTCGGCTTCTCAGGAGCTCTACGCTGCCTGGGCAGGCCCACCTGTGGCTAAGGGCCGTGGTCTTGCACGTTCTGTCACTCGAATTTCTCAGATGCGCAGGCTCGGGACCCGCTGAAAAAGGTGTGGTTATTGACGCCTACCACAAAGGCAACCTCATGCGCACCTGGTTTGCGAGTATGCTTCTTCTATCAGTTCATGTGCTTGCCTGCTGCTTTGTGCGTTGGACATGTTATGCCATGAGAGCTCAGGTTTCATCAACTGCAGCTGCAAGCCAAACTGCAGCTTTAAGAGTGCAGCTCGACGGCGAGTGAGTGCACTTGTCAAACCTGATAAAGCTTCCTAACTTCAGCTAGGTAAGCGCTCAAGGAGAGCCTCACGGCCGGCTGCAGGTAGATGCCTGGTCGCAGTCAGACTGTCGCCACGAACCTTAAGCGCTCCTTGTGTAATCCCTCCTCACGAGTCACTTTCCGACCCGACTTTCAGAAACTTTGTCAAACATTTAGTCCCTTCTCGTGTCTTGCGAACTGGGTGACTGCAACGTATGAGCAACCAATCTTCGCAACAGCTGGCACCAACGAAAAAGAAGTGTCCACCTGCCAAGAATGCCTTGCGGGCCATCGAAGTTGGAGAGCAGCTCTCCGTGGACTATGGATTCTCGGATGGATCAGGGATTTTGGCAGGCGCCAAACCCATGGTGTCCTGACTGCAACTAGGTTGGTACCACGACCCTGCAACGTTGGACGATATCCGCAAGGCGGCGCAGGGCAGGGAGTTCGTTTTGCACGTAGAGCTGATCGAAAAGAAGCTGGCCGTGTGCAGAGTGATACGGCAGCAGAGCATGTGCGGGTGTGACCTGTTTGCGTCTACGTAGCAGCCACGTTGCAGCTGGACAATCCACTTCATGTGCATCATGCTTCTTGCATATTCTTGCATGCAGATCCTGCATCTGCAGCTGACCAGGAGGCAGTCGCGGTCTACTCGTCGGATCTGCCACAGCTGCAGGTGGCATGCTTCACCAGACCTGCAGAGTCTGGTCTCTGCCGTCCTTGCACTGTCGGCAGTGCACTGCACTGGCTTTGCACGAACACGGTCAAAACCACCTGGAGATGAACAACAACAAGTCCACGATCTTCAATTTGTTCAGGGAGCAAGCTGAGCCCTTCCGAACAGAAGCGCTCGCCGTTCAGCTTTCAGGCCCTGCAGCTCCCGGAACCTGTGATTGGCGACGATGCCTCCGAAGCAGTGCAGCTAGTGGCCGAAGCCCTCAAGGCAGGCATCCAAAAAGTTCTTGGACGGATGAAGAACAACAACTTTCAGATTTGTCTTCTCTTTAGTTGTGTCACGGGCAGATGTCTGCATGTACCACGCGCACACACACACACACACATGTCGTCTCACTAAAGGCATACCCGATATTCGTTTGCAAGCTTGCTGCACCCGAACCTTGAACGGGCATGGTTTAACTCTTTACACTGAATCCCGCGATTTTGCCCTGCAGGAAGCTCGTGGCCGCCCCGGCTTGCGCAGGCCGCCTGTTGGGTTGGAACTCACCACGTCATTTTGCCAGCAACTGTGTAGCTGAATACATGCTTGTCTCCACCCCATTTCCGTCAGTGGAACCACGGTGTCCTTGCATATGCTGCAAGCGCTCTCAAAGTATGTGTTCATGGACGACCTGGGTCGTCCTTGAGTCCGTGCGATCATTTCTCTCGACATCACAAAGTGCAGTACCAGGTGTTAGCATCGGCTCTCGGATGTAACAGCATCTTTCGCTCGCCATGCCTTCGTTGCCACGAGAACTTCCACGCACTGGCACCTCCGTGACTTTGTTGGGTCGTCGACCGCTGTCCGGCAGAAGAGGCCAGAGCCCAACACCAGCGGAGTTGTCGCGTTGAAGGATGCCAGCAATGATGGTCCGGAACCGGAAGCAAGTTAGGATGGACCGAACAAAACAAAACCAAATCGGCCCGCCCTAAAGAGCCGCCGGGCCTCGATTTCGGGGCCTTTGTGATTCTCACTTTGCTGTGGGAGGGCCAAGGAGGCCTCAAGCAGGAGTCAGGATTTCTGACTGTTTTTGCCATGGCTTGGGGCAAGTGGGTGATTGCGAAGGTACGTGCCTTAATATTTTGTGCGCTGTTGATGTTGTGGGATCCAGTGTCAAGTGTCGAAGGGCTCGTGAAGCTACGACCGCCGCGGGTCGCATCGACCCCACCAGCTTGCTTTCCCGGTTTCCGCTTACTGCATTTGCTTTTGGCTGCTTTCGTGGAGGGTGTACGCGCGCAAGACTGCACAATCGAATCGCGCCGGGTTTTGGGACTGGTTGAACCCGCTGCCACCTTGTCATCTGAAGCCACCTTGGAGGGCTCGGTGGTCGGGATACGGTCAGAGAGTCGCCCCCTGTGCATGCTCAGCAGTCAGCTGTTGTAGCGCGATTGAAAGGGTCTAAGCCTGTGAAGTCCTCGGGATTGAGCTCAGGCGGCCTCACAACTTCCTGGCAGGGATGCTGGACTCCGAGGCGCTGGCAAGGCGCGATGGTCCGCAGCTGCAGAAACGAGTGCTCGTGGGATACAGCAGACTTCTCTCCCGTCGGCACATAGCTCTCTCGGATGTTCCCTTGGCTTCCCTTGAACCCTTGGTCATTGGTCGTGTGCACAGTTGGCCGGTGCTCTGTGCGATGTCAGTGCGCCGAACTCCTCCTGCCGTTCCTAGCCCACTATAAAATCAGTTGCGTACCTTGACGATGCCAAGTGCAAGTCTTCCGCTGTAGGTTCCTGGAATCTGGCAAGCGCTTCTCGGAAGCCGCCACATACCGCGCGATCCCGGACCCGGCCACTTAGTTCTGAAGTATATCCGAAGGTCAGTAGTTGTCGACACACCGCTTCTGAACTCTACACTCGCTAGGCGCAGGTCAACTCGCACCACTTCGTTTCTTTGCTGTTGCCATATCATCATATCTTTCGTCTGAAGTCAAGTTGTCGGAGTGTTGCGAGGTCTGGCTGCTGTACGAAGTCCTGGGAGCGGAGAGGCACCTATGGATGCATACCGATTCTACAGGAGCCCGTTCAATCAAAACAGAAAGAACATGCCCTGGCTTCAAATCCAGGGACTGTTGTCCATGATGTCAGGGTCGGGATTCCTTGCCGGTGCGGTTCAGATCCGAGCTTCTCGCCTAAAACTAGTTGCTTTGCAGGGAGACCGTAGTGTGAGTTTGCAGACAGCCCATCAGTAGTTGAGTGCAGGGAAGGCCTCGACCCGAGAGACATCGGCAAGTTTCGAGCTTGAGGCCTTAACTCCAGCGGGCGATGCTCAGGCATCATTGGCCGGCCACTGCAGGTGCAGAGAAAGCCTCCAAGTGACCTGAGCAGGCATGAAATGCAGCAGCCTCGCAGGTGAACTTCACCGGGCGCGATGACGGCTGAGCTAGCAGCCATCGTGGCGACTCGCTGCTGCTTCTGAATGTGAGCTTCAGAAGCACTGCGGCCCGCCGCAAGTCAGCATCAATCCCGACGAAAAGTGCGCAGCGTTTCTTCCAATAGGCCATGCTGAGCCGTGCTGCGTGCCTTGTCGGATTCTTGTGTGATCTGTCGGCGGCCAGCTCAAGGAACTCCGTAGCATTTGGAAGCTTGTTTAAGCCACCGTGCCCCACAATGACTGGAGCAGAACAGTGCTGTTGCATAGACTACCGTACGTTGCATGCGTATGTGCATGTATCATGCATCTAATGCACTGATCATTCTAGAGGTCTTGGCCTCGCAAACACGCCTTGTCTTCACTCCAGGCCTTCTCAACACAGAGCCAGAAAGCGTGCCAACAATGCTATGCAGTCAGCCTGTCCTGGCAAAGGAGGTAGCGGGTGAGACTTGAGAGTTGCGAGGGAATGCCGAAGAGGCGTTAAGTCTGCCGTTCGCTGTGTCTCTCGGTAATTTATGCCCCCTACGGCATTTGAAAGTTCGGAAGCACTCATACACTGTAATGAATTGGGAAGACTCGGACACGCAGAACTTCTACAATTCAGATCTTTTGAAGGGATCGGCATGCAAAATTGCTTTAGCTCTACGCGAGTCACTTTCACGACTGCACAACTTTTGTTGAATTTCGAAGCCTTGCCCTAGATGCTTTTCAAGTTGTTTCAGTTGATGATGCTTCACCTTTTATGATACCGTACTCTCTTCAGCATCTCTTGCGGGCATGCCACTTTCTCCGAAAGGCACGGCTTTCAGTCGAAACGCCTGTTTGCCAGGCTTTCTCCGACTGCTTCACGGAGAGGTGCCATCGAGACTTTGGCCCAGGTGTGTTTCGCCTTTTGGCATGTGCCGGAGGCCCGGCGCCTCCTGTCCAGCGCTGCAAAGACCAGCAGAGGTGGCCCGGGCTACACCCGGAGCTCTCCTGCTTGAACGTTTCGGCTCTGGCATGCTCCATCACATGTGGGTAGCACTGGCTATCTGCCTGTAGGTGAATCTTTTGGTTTGCCCGTAACGGAAGATTCAGATCTTTCGGTTGCGGGATTGAGTCCCACCGTCCTCCCCCGTCCTGCCGTGCTGCTGTGAGGTACCGGAGGATGCGAGAAATGCCGCCGGCTGCTGGGCGTGGGCCGAAGTGCCTCTCGGGAAAAGCTTCGCCGGGCCTTCCTGGCCGCACCTCGGAGAGACCAAGACCGGACCCAGCTTTGCTTTGGATTGCTTTGGGGCTTGGGCCTCGAGGGCTTCGGAGGAAGCACAGCAGCCTTTCCACGACAGCTTCACGTGGTGGTTCGGATCGCCTAGTGCGTGGCATGCCTCTACGTCGCGATGCCCAGGCAGCATGGAAGCATCACCCCGATGGTCTCGGCGAGGGCGACTTCGTCGAGCCGGGTGCTCAGCAAGGTCGCAATTCACCCGCGTGGCGTGGATTCCGGGGCATTGGCGTTGGGGCTCATTTGGGTGAGTAGTGCTCCTTGACACCGGTTGTTGCACATCCACCGCTTGCGCGGACGGAACTTATCGACAGCCCTCGGACACTGCTACCAAGGCTGCGTCGCTGCTACGAGCTGTTGCTCGAGAATTGTGACGACTCAGAGTCAGGTGATGGCCTCTGATAACTGGTTGTTTCTACACTTATCTCGCGTTCGCAGGCTTAGCATGGCAGCTTGAACATCGCAGATGCCCCGTTTGAGTCGTGTCATGCCTGCCGCGTGCGCACAGGTCAGGATGAGCTCCCCTGTTCGGGCACGCAGGACATCCTCTGCAACGGGATACAAGAAGCTTGGAAGCTTTTGCCGGAGGAGAAGGAAGAGCCGGTGCAGTCTAAACAAGCTTCGCGACGACGGCCTCTCCAGAGCGGCTCGGCCAGCCCCTCAGCGGCAGGGCAAAAGCAGCGAGCAAGCGAACCTGGCACCGGCAGCGGAGGCGCGCTGGGCCTCCGCGCGAGCTCCAGGCCTTGTTGCGAAGGTCGCTGCACCTGAGCGCCTGGAGGCAGGATTCACGTGACCTATGGCTCCTAACAGGTCCTAACATCGAAGCAGCCGACTTTTCCTTCTTTGCAGCTCAATCCTCGTGCATGGGCCGGCATCATGGAAGGTCCGAGTGGAACTGGCACTCACGGCCTCACCGCTGCCACCCTTCCTTTGGGCTACGGCGGCGACGGCAGGCCTGCGCCGTCAGAATGGCTCGCACAAAGTCCATAGGACGGGCAGGCCGTGCATGACGTTTGGTCGTAGTCGGCGTCGAGTGGTATCGTCGTGCTGGTAGTAGGAGTGGTAGGACAGTAGGAGTAGTGGGAGTAGCACGAGTAGAAGGAGTACAAAGAGTATTAAGAGGAGTGGACGAGCAGGAGGAGTAGGGGGAGTAGGAGGAGTAGGAGGAGTACTAGTAGTAGTATCAGTAGTAGCAGAAGTAATTAGTATTGCTGGTAGTATCAGCAGCGTCAGTAATAGTGTCAGGTAGTAGTAGTAGTAGTAGTAGTAGTAGTAGTAGCAGCAGCAGCAGCAGCGGCAGCAGCAGCAGGAGGAGTAGTAGTAGTAGTAGTGGTAGTGGTAGTGGTAGTGATAGTGGTAGTGGTAGTAGTAGTAGTAGTAGTAGTAGTAGCAGTAGTAGTAGTAGTAGTAGTAG
>CAJNDV010015336.1:56803-72993 GCA_905221635.1 Symbiodinium sp. CCMP2456 | reverse complement strand
CTTAAGCCCCCCTTCGTCCGAAGGTGGAGTCCATACTGTCTTGCTCACAGTCGTTCTTGGAGCTGATGATCTTGCTGATTTTGGTCTCGTCCTTGCAGCTCAACAAGCAGATCAGTTCTTCTCGTTGAAAGGTTTTTTTGCGAGGTAGCTTCACGACATCAACTTGGACTTCTGCAAGCAAAAGCCAAAAACTCAACTTCCTCTCGGTTGCCGCTGCGTCGCAGCGCGTGCTGTCTGCGTTGCGTCTGTGAGGTTTCCACCCCGCCTCTGCCTGCGCGCTTGCAGACTAATGCTCATCTGGGCAGCCAGACTGTTTCAGCGAGCGCCGCTCAGGCCGCAATATTCTGAAAAGACGACCTCAAATCGAGCTTCTGCTCCGCCGGCTTATACTCTTAATGCTCCTCTTACTGGCTCACTGCCCGCGCGCCCACTGATGTCCGCCTGCTGATATTTGTGCTCACAGATCTGTTTGACACTTTTTTACTGCATGAGAGCCAAGCGGCTAGATCTTCTCAAACGCAAGATTTGACACTGTCGACGCTTTCAAACACTTTTAAAATCTTTGGAGCTGGCAGCAGTGAGCATCGTGAGAGCAAATCAAGACCGAGTTTCATGCCGTTTGACACCATAGAACACTTTCCAAGCAGGTGTCAAATGTCAAACCGGAAATCGGAAACCCCTAGAGGGAACAGATTCATGTGTATGTAGGTGAGATCTCGTGCGAAAACTTCTGTCGGTTTCCATGTACATGTACTAACGTATTTTGCACAGCATTGATAGTAAAGGATGAGCCGAATCAGAGTTCCCCAAAGGTGAGTCTCCACAGAGAAAGAAGCTAAGATAAGCTTTTCAATGAAAATGTTCAGGGGAGTGTCTGTTGCTTGAACCAACAACGCAGATCCCGAAGCTAGCTCTTTAGCCACGGCTTCTGCTGACTCACGCCGGGTGGGATCTTTGTGAAGGGAAACGAACATGGGAACTAGAAGAAACTACAAAAATCTCTACGTGCTCTGGCTTCGTTTGGGCGCTCTAACTGTTATTTGGCGTCTTTTTCTTTGTTTTGGTAAGATTCCAGCACGTCCTCGACCCAATCCGTGAAGGTCTGGCGCCAGCTCAGCCTGACTGTGCGTCCATTGCGCGTTCAGCAATTGCTTGCATGATCCGCCCAAGAGCGGTCTGGCACAAATGCGGTGGATCCATCCGCTCTGATTTTCCATGGCATCTCAAGTAACCTGCGTGCTTTGTTGCCTCTCTGCCACTTTGCACGCTCACTTGCACCCAGCTGTCTTATTGCAGCTGCCAGTATGAGCTTGCAACCCATGCTTTGCGGGAAGCGGGCAATGTGCTTGCCATTGCATTGCGTGACTCTGAAATCTGGAAAGCGGGGCATCTGAGAGAGGTCGCTGTCTAAATAAGACGGAAAATTCCTTGCTGAGCGACTCTTGCCGGCTAAATCTGTTGGTCGCAGCTTGTTTCACCGCTTCTTAGTCTTGTCCATTGTTGCTTCTTGTTGATTTCATTAGGACCGAGTGCGGCAGCCGCCGTCGACGAGGCCTGATCACGCCAAAAAAAACTGGAGGCCTAGAAAAAGATGCTTCGGAGTCCAAAAAGATCCAGGGTCAGGCTACAAGATGTTTCGGGACCAAGAAAAAGACCACATACTGACCATTGGTGTCGAAAAAAAGCTTGTAGTCTTTTTCTGGGGCTTGTCGCCGGGTTGGAAAAAAGATAGGGGGCGAAAAAAAGACATGTCGGGGTCAAAAACAAAATGGCATGCTCTAATGGAATTAAGGGCGCTCATTTTTGAGCACTTTGTTTTCTTGCTCAACTTTGTTATTTTTGCAGATTTGTCAACACGCCTGTTTGCTGAAGTGTGCCTTCAACTCAGAATTGAGATGTTGTTCGTACATCGTGCCTTTGATTTGGAGATGAGAACTTTGGTTTATTGAACAGTGTACAGAAGAAGGACCTTCTTTCGAAGGTTGCTTAGGGTTCAAGCAAGAAACTTATTTACATAAGGAGCTTTGGTTCAAGCTCCTGCTTTGTTGTTAACGCGGTAAATCAAATGCAACAAGATTGCCAAACACATTTAAAAAGCGTCCAAGCAGGTGCAGAAGTTGCAACCTGGTTTTCAAGATTCTTGCGGCGTACGTCTTCATGCTATTTTCTCAAGAAAACTCCAAGAGAGTGGCAAATTACACTTCAGCTCAACTTGTATTCCACAAACTGCGGAGACATATGGCGAACTTTGGAAAACTCAATGCAGGAATTTTGGGTTAAGAACTCTCGAATTCCAGGTTTGGAAACTTTCTGTTCGATTTAGTTGCAAGGTTGGAGAGTTTAAATTTAAGGCAGCAAGGCAAGAAGATCAAAGTGGAGGCCTAAACAGAGCTCAAAGACAGACTGGAGCATGTTCAGAGTTGTTGGGCTTTTTTGAATTTCTGAAAACCATCAAGAAGACAACACATCTTGTCTGTGCAGAAAGCACAAAACCTCGTTCCTTTTTTTTGCGTAGCAAGAAACTAACGGCAAATTCATCTTTTCGGATGCGGCTCTATCTAGTTTGATAGGGTTTTCGAAATCGGCTAGACCATTACAATCTTCAACGAAAAAACTAGGAATGCATCTTCGCCCGAAGAAACAAAGTTTTTGTAGATAGTTGAGTAGCAGCATCGAAGCAATGGAGCAGTGCCAACAAAATCAGTCAAGTAATGATGATCGTGGTTGGGAAGATAGATTTGTCATCATTGCCGTTACTTTTCGGAGTTGGGCTTACCGGGTACACTTCACACTTTCGCGACTTGTCGCTTACCGCACAGCAGCTGTTGAAACATTTTCAGCATGTGCTGGTTGTAGTGGCTGTTGATTCAACAAAGACCGCCCGAACAACTTATCAATTGTTGTTGGGTGCGTAAAACCACGAAAAAGTACATCTAGCAGACTAGCAAGTGATTTTCTTCCCGACTTAGATGATGTGGTCACTAGCGGTCCTTCAAAAACGGTTGAAAACGGGCCAGTGGACCTGTACATTTCGCAGATGTCATCAATTTCAATTGCGGGGCATGTTTGTCAATTCCAGCAGAATCACGTGCATCTTGAGCATCTTGAGCTGTGGAGGCGAGGCATGGACGTGCATGTTTCCGCAGCCAGCTGGAGAAACACATCGACACGACGAACACGCACATGATGTTCTAGGTTCGAACTCAGACATTCAACAGTTTGCTGCTCATTTTTGAAAATAGTAGTCCGTGCATACACACAGCCGTGTTAGCACTCGATTCTTTTCTTTCCCATCGTAGCACAGCTATCGCACTCAGAAAGTTGCAATCTGCACCGTACCATGTTCTTCAGTCACCCCACACATTTGTTTGATTTCATGGCTTGTTGACGCGTTCCCGTGGCATCATGGTTTGCTGCAGTCGGAGCCCTGGGTCCGTGAGTCCAAGGCTTTAAATTTCCATGCGCTCGGCAGTCAGCTAGGTTGACAAAATCAAGACAGCAGTTGCATGCAAACTGGCGACCTCTGCTGTGTCAACCAACAAGGCTCGTTTGTGGTACATGCTTTTCATTGCATTCAGTATGCTGCTCAAACAGCGTATGGTGCTCAGGTCATGGAGGGCGGCCGCAGCAATTTTCCTGCTGCCCTGGTTGGCCGGCTCGCTTATGTCTGCATCCAGAGCTATTCTCACCCTGTATGTGACACGTTGGAAGGAAGAGCTTTACAGGACAGGGTGCTTTGTCGGTTCGGCATGTGTTATCTTTCCGAACCTTTCGCTTGGCCAGATGCACTTGTTTTACTACCAGCAGGGCTTGTTCGCAGAAGAGGCCGGAACCTGCAGCTGCCCACATGCACACCGACGAATTTTTGGGAAAGATTCCTGATGGCGAACCGGCTGGATTTCGTGGTTGAGCAGCCTATGTGTAGCGGCTTGCACAATCATGCGCATGATCGCAGCCGGTGGAACAGGCGATGAGGGCTTTGACAAGTAGTGTGACAATACTTTGTTGCGAATCTGATGGCTGAGGAGACAAGCTCCACCTGGAACTTGCTTGGCCAGGTGGTGGCCACCCGACTTTTATTCTATTTTCATTGTCTGATTCTTCGGATTGCGTGTGGAGATCATGTCACAAGGAGCCCATGGGTAAGTCTTGGAATCGCCGACTTTGCCCCCTGAGCCCGAAGCCCGGACCACATGAAAAAGACCAGCCAAGTCGCCAACAACACCGCCACGGCAGCCCGTGGAGTCCCCCGGCGTCGAGGATCCTCAAGCCTTTTGTTTTCAGATCGTTTTTTCGTTTCCCATCGGACTCGTTTCGAAACGGGGCATGCTACATCGATGCAGAGGGTTCCTGTCCATAGTCCGAGCCGCAGGAAATTCAGCTACCTCGTGGCGAAAGCGCTGAAGCAGGCTTGACGTGGTATCGGGGACTTGGATCCGCGGCTCCGTCCATTCACGAAACTTCTGGAGGAAACCAGGGCTTCCGGGAGCTTGAGAGCCGTCGAAGCGTCAACGCAGAAGATCTTGTAGCTTTAGTTGCCAGGTGCCGCCGCTGAGGAGCCTGAAGATCGCGAGAGCAGGCTGAGGCAGGGAAGGAGAGCAGCAGCTCATGGTTGTCCGTGTTCGCAACAAGAGTTTTAAAATGCCACCGGAAATGGTTTCGAGTGACTGGAGTGCACGATATACTGGGGTTCACCATCACTCAAGAAACGCACTGACATTGCGGGGACTGCAAACCGAAAATCCTAGAGCCTGCAACAATCGCACGCGAGGTCACTTCGAATGAGGCGTGCAGAGTCTGGCCCCGAGGGGCTTGGGAAGCGTTTAAGGCCTTTTTAATTCAGGAGTGAACGAGCGAACCATGGTGCCTTGAGATTCGAGAGGCTTCGACCAGTTTTTTCAAGGTGCTCGGAGGAAGGTGTGTGTCAGGTCCCGGGCTCTTCTAGGCTCCCACTCTTCCTTGTTGCTGCTTGTGTCCCTCCTAGGCTGGAATCCAAACTGCAGGCAGGCGCGCTGCGTGCAGAGAACGAGGTGGGACGACAGTGGCAACTTCCCAGCTCGAAGCCCCACAAGACCAGAAGACATTGGCTTCGAAAATGATTCGAAAGTTGTCTTTGGATCTCCAGCTGGTGTTGAGAGGTCCTGGAAGATCGCGTGATGCGGGCTCAGGAGGAGCTGCTGCGATCACGATAACTTAGGCTTGAGGCCCTTTGCTAAGCCCTGTAGAACTCTGAGGGCAACAGAGGCTCACCTACCTACTGAAGTGACTTGTATTGGCTCAAGCTTCGTTAGCTAGGGCGGGCCTGTGGACCCTTATAGCGAGCATGTCGCAGGATTTCTTGGGCTTGCAAGCGGAGTTCAAGGCCATGAAGGCGCCGCTGTGGACTGTCTCGGTGTCGCAACTGTCGCTCTCAGGGCTCGGAGAGTCAAGTCTCGGAGGAGCAGCACAACGAACGCCTGGATTCGCTTCGGCTGGCTTTGGAGGCAGTCTTACGGGATTCGAGTAGACTGTGTCCGTCAAATCTTGGGTGCAGTTTGCCAATCCGCTTCCTGGCTTCCTGGCCTCAGGAGCAGCAGAAGGATGCCGAGCAGGCGGACCGGCGCGTGGTCTGTGCTGAGGCACGACGTTCTGGTCCGCAGATTGTGTTCCTGCTGTCGGCTCCATGGTATGCCATATCGTAGGATTACTCTACTAGAATGTTGTAGACACTTGCAGATGTATGTAGACAGATAGATAGATAGATAGACAGATAGATACTTGGCTGGACAGACAGATAGATAGATAGACAAACAGAAAGACAGATGGATATGGTCGTATATGCATATGACTAGATACGTGCAGTTTGTTTGAGAAGACTCAGACCAAGAGTGAGCCAGTGAGTAAGTTAATTTTCTTAAGCTCCTTGGGGACAGCCGAACGGGAATTTGCTAATGCTTTCAACGCGAATGGAGATCGTCCATGCAGGATCTGGTGCGCTTTCACCAGGAGCAGAGGAGGATGATGGCGAGCCATTGGAAGCAGCAGTGCCAGATGAAGGACTGTCTCTCGTGGTCGCAAACGAAGCTGAGGGTCCCGTGTCTTTCCTATCTTGATGATGTTACGTAAGACTCATCGATATCCCCGCAGAGCACCCTGTGCCGATGTTCATCGCAGGACGAAAGGATCCGATACCTGAATCTTCAGCTGACAGAGCCCCTGACTTGGTTCGGACTGTGGTGAACTGCCCTAAACAAGGGCAGAACATGCCTTTCATTTTTGCATCAATGGCCGTTTGAAAGCCTTTACGGAGACGACAACTCAGAAATTTCTGCTGTTCTGGTGTGTCGCCGTCCAACAGCCTGTTTGCAAGATCTCGGCCACGGTCCTACGCCGAACCTGCAAATCCTGGTATCCTTGCTTCGTTGTAGTAAGCTCGAAGATCATACAACTTGCAAGCTGAGGTACACGATTGATTGGCAGCAGCTGGGTGTCCAAAGACAAACAGAGGCCAAGTTTCCCTAATTATGGGGTTGCTGGTATGGCATCAAGGGATATGCACGCTCGAGTTGTGCATCCCAAGTCTGCGCACATGTGCTGTGGCATCCTATCTCTAGGCAGCTGGCTCTTTAAATATGCTTTTCGGGCTCTGCATCTTGCAAGGCAAGCCTGTCCCACGAGCACTACTGCCTGGAGGATCTGAGCTCAGAGAGTCATCAAAGACCTCTCGGACTTCTTTGAGTCAGAGGCGGTTGAAATGTGTTGGAAGGACCGTCATCGACACCTCCTGCAGACCCAGCGGAGCCTGACAGCAGAAACCTCGAGGCTCCATCAGAGAAAAGACATCGTACTTGTAGCACAAGGCCGGAGGCTTTCATCCCATCGCTCTTCGGCGACTCTTCGACCTGCAAAGATTCGCTGGAAGTCTTCTAGTGGACGGCAGCACGTGGAGCGCTCATTGGTCTCTGTCGTTTTTTCTTCGGGTCGCATCGTGTGCAGGCTGGAGTCGCAGCTCCAAGAGGCGAATGCCGAGGAGCGGTGGAGCCGAGAACTTCGGGATTCGGGTTCTCGGGTTCGAGCTCTCTGTTCCAGCCAGCGCTTCCTCTCTGCCGCTTTCGGCTCACCCTCCTGCAGGAAGCTCGCCTGACGGAGGCGCTGCGCCTCGCCGAGGCACTCGGAACCCGAAGGACGGTAGGCCCCGGAGTTCAGGGAGTCCTGGCATGGATTTTGGACGTTGCGCATCTGTAAATATCCAAGCAGAACATACGTACAGAATAGCAATACGCATGTATGCAGAAATGCATGTATGCATGTACAGACTTACATTGTCATCCTGGAGCCTCAAAACTTGTAGCTCAATACTGGGCCGTCCTTGAGCAGCCTTCGTCTACATGGGTTTTCTCTTGGCCAACAGGGCGTCCTGCAGTAGGCTGCACAAGGCACACTATCGGTGTCCCCACCTCCACCTTTCTGGACAGCAGGCTTGTGAGCCTGCATGTCCTGCGGCTGTATCCAAGGAAGCAGCATTTACACAGATTCTGCAGGCTCTCCCTATCGGTTTCACGATGAGACAGGGGAGCGCAAGTCCCGGAAAACTGAACGATTGCAAAGCGTCTGAAAACATATTTGTCAGTTGTCCGCGAGCATAACAGCACATGTTTTCGGTTGCATGCAAGAAATGATCACCTTCCGTTTTGTGCACTGTGAGATATGTTGGGTGAGCATTAAGGCAGGTCTTCGCGAAGAGGTACCAGAACTGGACGGATATCTACGCAAATTACATGTAGCAAACGGATCTGTATACGCACATACATATTATATTCATGTACATGTACATTATATGCGTGTGTGTGTGCAGAGGCGCGGAGTAACCCGGTACATCGATATGTACCTTTATATACATTCCTGACCTGCCGTCCGGCACATGCAAAATTTGCATCGCTACAAGAGGGGGCGGGGGACCAGGATGCAAAAGAACGCAAAGAGAGGTTGCTGAAAGTTTTCATAAGTACGGACGTATGTGTGTGTATAAACTAACTAACTAACTAACTAACTAACTAACTAACTGACTGATTGACTGACTGACTGACTAACTGACTAACTAGCTAACTAGCTAGCTAGCTAGCTAGCTAGCTAGCTAACTAACTAACTAACTAACTAACTAGCTAACTAACTAACTAACTAACTAACTAACTAACTAACTAACTAACTAACTAACTAACTAACGAAATGCATATAAGTACAAATGCAAATATAAATACATGTGAATGTAAATTACTTTGTATATCTATATATATATATATATTTATATGTAGACATGCATGTATGTAAAGGAGGAAGGCACGATGCGAGCTCGTGTGGACGTAGGTGGGTAGGAAGGCAGGTATAGCATGTAATTATGTGCGGGTTTGTTCTGCAGGAGCGTTGCCTGTCTGAGTAGCTACAGGTCAACCTCGGTGAAGGATGCCAGCAAAGTCCTGGTTCTGAGGACGGGACTTGGAGCCCTTTCCGTGCCTACATGGTGTTATTTGCCTTTTGCCCAATGTGCAGATTATGGCGCTCCTGGAAGCGTCGAAGTTTCCAGACTCTTGCTTCAGGTTTTCGGATGCAGCTTGTGATCATCCGCTGAATCTCTTTTCAGGCTTCTGTGTGCAGGAGTTGAGCTTGAGCATAAAGATACGTTTCTGATTTCTCAAAGGAGACTGCCGCCGATGTGGCAGAGCCACGGGTGCAACGGTGGAAGGACTTGCCTTCGGCTTTCTAGAGCGAGCTACGCGAGAGGCCGAGACGATCCCTTTGCATCGCGCAAGCATTGGCTGCCAGTGGTCCCGGCTACAATGACAAGTGCATTGAACACGTCGGTAGCAAGATCGTCCACTCAGTGTTTCTCGACTACTTGGTTGTTGGGTAGTCTCGTGCGGGTAGCGAAGACTCGACTGACAGGCCTGCCGCAGATTTAGCAAAGACTTGAAGCAGAGCACGCTTTGGGTCGCCCTCGCCATGGGGGGATACCTGTCTGGCCGCTTTGAAGCGAGCGTCGCAGCCGTGGTAAAGGAGGCTGACGAGCGTATAGCCTCGGGTGCTTTTGCAATCCGGGTGCCATCTTTTGAGGCCAAGCTTTCTGTGCGAATGGCTGTAGTGATAGTGTTACGAGTGGCAGGTGTTGTAACTTCTGAAAGATGGTAAATGAGGCCTCTGAGAGAGACAGTGAGAGAGGTATCTGTGAGTTTGGCGAAAGAGGTTTTAGGGCTTCTAGTTTCTTGTGAGCGGGAGGTGTGAGTTTTCTGTGAAAGCATGTAAACGGAGTTTCTAGAGCTGCCAGTTCACAGATTGGGGGCCGGCTCACAGGCCGCTCACAGACCGGGCCGCTCACAGCCCGGTTCACAGATCCCGGGGCTCCGTTCTATTGCAAAACACAAGAAAATCGAGGTTTCGAGCCTGTGGGATTTCTGTGAGCGGGGTCTGTGAGATGTGAGCCGCGTCTGAGAGTGGGGCCGGTCTGGTTGTGATTGGCCCCATCTGTGAAGGGTGTGTGAGTGCAATGGGCTCTCTACTCACAGGCGCCGCTCGCACAATTCTCACAGACCCACCCCCTGCTCACAGATACCGCTCACAGAATGGCTCACAGAAAACTCACACAGGACTCTCAGAAATATACATTCCACACATCCCAGACCTTGCACGGCACTGCAACTCTTAGCTGCAGGGGCTTTTTATCTCCTTGGTTAACTTTCGATCTTCCAGCATTCCTTGCTGCCTGGGGATGGCACTTCGGGTGCATCTGTTGGAGATATGACGAGCTTAACATAGCGGCAGACCCAGGCTGTTTCTGTCAGAGGTCGGAAGAAGGAGGCCCAGAGCCGTAGAGTCGTAGAGTCCACCCAGTCTGCAGGTGCTGAGAGAGCACTCCACCATCGTCCAGCCCTCTGAGATCTCCAATGCAGATGAGGCGCTTCGCACCAGCCGTTGCATGAACAGCTTTCTACGGTGAGCGTGTATCACAGGCTTTCTACGAGAATCAGCTGATGGATGCCCTGAAGAAGGACAGTAGCAGATGCATGGATGATAGATGCATCGCATCTTTGGCTGAAGAGCTGTGTTGAGAGCAATCTGGTTCGAGGAGGGCATGGAGACTTGCAATTTGATTCTGGGCATCGACTTCACCAGGCCGCTCGGCTGTGGCGAATATGGCAAAACTGTGCAAACATGTCGGGCCTCGGGGAGAGAGCTCAGGTCTAACCTGACCCAGGGCAAGGAGACCTTCCACAACCTCAGCTTGCATGCTCTGCGATCACCACATGGCCCCAATCCATACCAGCGCAGCATCGTTCCTGGTACGCAAGGAGGCATGGCTTGCATGTTGGCAGTTAGCGGTCTTGCGACTTATCATCGAGTTTAAGCGGTCCTTGACCTGGAGCAAGGACATCGTGATGAAGGCGCTGGGCCTGGGCTGAGCCTTTGTCATCTTTGTCCCACGAGCGAACCTTTTCACCAAACCCGCTGCTCCTCGCGCAGACGCTCGCACCGATGTTCGACGAAGACGGCCTTGTTCCTGCCTTTATCTTCGGAGATGTGCGTGCACCCAGTTTTCGGGCGGCCAGGGAGAGAAACAAGCGGACACACGGGCTAGATTCAGCCTGGCTCATAGACTTCTCCTTTTGATACGGAGGTCCGGGATTAGGATTGAAGATTACGTATTGCATCGAGTCTTCCCTTGCCTGCATGTGGCCACTATTTGAGGTGTCGACCAAAGACCGTGCTGTCCGAGCTCTTGCAGAAGGTCGCGCTTCATAGCTTCCTGGATGTTTAAGAAGCAGTCAATCGTTGGTTGCGGAGCTTTCTGAGTTCTCGGCTTGGTTTCAAGTGTCCCAGAAGGTTTCTGTCTTCCGACTCTGCGCAAGCTTGACAGGCCATGACAGCATACCTGTCGATGAGATCCTGCCAGCCTACAACAAGGCCAGAGCCTGGCACAAGCCTTAAGCTCATCGGAACACTTGAGACCACCACGGAAAAATCTGCACACAATGTGAAGCCGACTCAAGCACGTAGTCTAGTCCAGCGTATACCGCAGCTAGTCGTCGCGAGGTGGCAGTTGGCAAAGCATGTAATGGATTGCCACATGGTTTGTTGTGTACCGCGGTGTGACGGGCGTGCAGTAATGTACCACGATGTACAGCAGCGAGATGTGCCGTGTTCAAAGTGCTGCGCCGTCCTGTGCCGTACATCCGGCGCGTTCACATGATGTGATGCAATAATCAAGTAGCGACAACGCACCAAAACAGTAGCCAATGCTGGCACTTGATGTGTACTGGAAGCGAGCACGGCAAATCTGTGAACAACAGAGCACAAATTAGTGCACAGTGCAAGGTACTGTGTTGCATGATCACACATCATGAACGAGATAAGATCGAGGATGCTCATAGGCAGTACGCGACGCTAGATGCACAGACAAGCTGCTGCTGTGTGACGTCGCATCGGTTGTACTTGCTGCAACAGACAATGCCCTCTAGTTTGAATTCTAAGACTCCGGGACCTGGGCCTGCGAGGCAGTCGAGAAGCTTGGAGCGAACGGCTACGGCCTTTCCGGGCCCACCTCCTTTGCTCCATTGATTTACAAGGCGCGGGACAGGGGTTGCGGAGTAGTTCTATCGCTTGTGATTTCCTTGACGACCCGTAACCGCACAAACTTGATGCAACCGGGTGTGCTTTTGTTTGGGTCAACTTCTTGGAGGTAACTTGGAGTAGCCGGAAAGCCTAAGAACGAAGCAAAGGCTAAAATGTGTGACATGTCATCCTCTGAACGTCGCTGCCTGTGGCTTCCTGCCTGTAGAGAATGACAGGAGAGTGCTTTGAAGGGGCTTGGGCTGGGGCTAGCCTTGCCATGGTGACATGCAGACGCTGGCCTTATATGCCTGATGAGCATAGTACTCTGGACTGCAGTTTGACCGGGCTGGAGTGTGTCGGCGCAGTTGCAGCTTGTGTGCGTGAGCTCTTGAAGATCCTGAACCCTAGACCCTAAACAGCAGAATGGCTTTTAACCGAGGCTCCTGTTGGGCAAGCTCTGGGATGCTGATCATGACGTCGCAAGCGGCATGCTCATGGCATTTGTAAAGCGACGCCCATCCGAAGACACACTTGCGTTTTTCTGGAAGCAGCTATGACCATGCACGTGATTTATGTGTAGTTCCCGTGCAAGGAACACTTTGTCGTCAAATTTACAAATGCCGGCAGTGCATGTCTGGTATTGAGTTGGAGCAAAGCCCAACTGCAATCGTTCGGGCGATTCATGCCAGCGTCCAGCAGCACCACTGGCAAGCTGCTCTGCAGCTGATCCAGCTTCAGCTGTCTCTGAAACCGGATGTGATCTGCTACGGTGCTACAATGAATGCTTGCGTCCGTGCTGCGCAGTGGCCAGCGGCCCACGTGGGCGGCTCAGAGAACTTTCAATTGTGTTCGGCAGGCAGGAGCAGAAGTCCTGCGACTAAGCACGGCTGTCGGGTCTTTCGAGTGTCAGTTACTACACAGCTCCGTGCAGCATCCATGAACTCCCAAGCCTTCGCCGCTCTGTACATCGAGTTTATCTCGATGCCGAAATGTTTGGAGATGTTGAGGTGCTCTTGGGTTTGATGCCGGCTGTAAAGCCGCTTGGATGCGGTTTCCGGATTTCGAGACATGAAGGCCATTAGCCTGAACAGGAAACTGTCGACATTTCACTCTTTCCCTCAATTACCACTCCTGTAGACTGAAGTCGGCACGCATCTTGTTCGGTTGCATAGTGTGCGGAGTTTCAATTGGCCGAAGACCCAAGTCTCAAGACTGAACGAGACATGTTGGCCAGTTGCAAAGGCTGCTTACGAATACCATCATCTACAACTGCGACGCTCGGCCAAAATCCGTGTGACATCCTAGTCGTCCTCGTGTGGATCATCCTGTCCTGATGCCCTGATCTCACTGAGGCCATCTCGGGTGCTGAGCGAGGAGGGCGGTGGCGCCTTGCTACCTGGACGGAACCCTCATGCCCGTGCCCGGAAGTATCGGCTGGTTTCAGAAACTCGGCTGTCCAGCAAGGCCCGGGATCTGCTGCAATCTGCTCTGGAAGCGCGCGCGGCCGACGTCATTGGTTTCAGCCGCCCGCAGGAGCAAAGCTTGACTTTAACTGGCTTGCCGAGGTTTGCAAGACATGTCTAGAAACATCAGCATGTCCCAAGCAAGCAGGCACGTAGAGCAACCAGCAGAGCTAGAGATTCCAAAATATAGTCGCGTCTTGCGCTATGACCTTCTAGCTTATGGTGGGATCTCGGCAGCCCTTCTGGGATTCGTCGGGTCGAGTGCTTTGCTTGAAGCGGAAGTCTCGGCAGCCCAGGTGCAGCCATCAGTGCCGCAGCCTTCGGGCCTTGGTCTTCAGCCGTGGCGCTGCTGAGGTGGAGCCTAAAGTAGAGATTGGTGCTGTCTGTGGCTTCTGCATGGATGGATGAAGGTGGTACTAGTACGAGTAGAAGAGTTTAAAGCGATCTTGGATCTGAGACAGGCAGCTCTGGAAGGGCGCCTCCTCAAGTCCTAACGAGATCAGTGCTTTGGCAGCAGCCTTTCGCGGCCTCCATTTGCTGTAGCTCTTCTTCTTTGCCTGCACCATGTTGGACAATGAACATCCCTTCATACCCAATGCTCCGAGCAATGAAGATAGTGAGGAAGAGTGGTGGTTCGCTCTGTAGATTCAAGCGCAGGAACCGAGGCAAGCGGAAAGGCTGCCGCCTTCCACGAGCATGTTTTGGAGGATGATGATCTGGATCTGGTGTTCCTACGAGTGCTGTTATGCCGTGGAAGAAATACAGAACTTCTCCTTTTCACTAAAGTCCTTCCCATTTTTTCCTTTACGTCACTTCTCGCATCCAAAAGGTGTCAACAGTGCCATCACCGCTTGCGGAACCGGCTCGGCTTGGGCAGCGGCCCAGGTGGGCATATGTCCGTGGATAGACACCCCAGTCCCAAAGCATGCTGCCCTCACAAGCCTTCAGTCTCAAGTCGCGCATCGGCACGGCTTCTGAACTTCAGGTCTTGTGTGGCCGAATCTACGAGATCCGCGTACCTGATGTGATCAGCTACACTGCTGCGCCTTGCTTAGTCTTTCGTCACTTCTGATAGGGAGCTGAAGGGTGACACATGTACACATGTATATTCAACCGACCGTGCAAATGAACCTTGTTAGAGCAGGAAGCAAAACATCGCTTCGGAAAGCCAGGAAACATCCAACAAACAGCTACCTGGCACTTCCTTCTGCTTACTCCAACTTCAGGTCATAACGGCTTGCGGCGACGCCGGGCACTGGAGGCAGACAGTGCTGGCGTTGCGACAGATGGAGGCCGCTTCATCCCATCTGGTATTTCCTTTTTCTAATTGTCGCATCTGGGTGGTGCTTTTATTTGTGTCAGCTGCTGTCTTATCGTGTTCGCAAGAGCTTGCGAGCAGCGGTCTTGTCGCTAAGGTCTGCAGGGTCTCACGCAACATCGCGACTTTGAACAGTGCCATCGAAGCCTGCGAGAGGAGCCGCCGGCAGCACATCGCCAAATGCCCCAAATCTTAGGCCATAGGCGTCTGTATGATGCTTGCAGCAATGCATGTAACTGAATGGAGCGAAGACTCGTCCAGGAGCTGTCGCTGGAGCTCTGCAGTTGCGCTGGTCCGTGCACGGGGAACTGTCGTGACGCCCTTCGTTTCGGAACTGATGGCAGCTCCACGCTCCCAAGAATCCTCACCTCCTCTCCTTCTAGACAGCGGAGAACCAACAGACCTTCGGGACAGAAGTTTGCGATAAAGACTCCTTTCCACGCTTACCTTCTGAGGTTCAGTGCAGCCATGATGGCCTGCCTGCAGGGTTCTCGCTGGGGTCACTCCCTAGAGCTGCTGCGAACGCTGCCTGTCCGGCCCTCGGCAACTGGATCTTCACTGTGGAGGTTCAACTCTAACGGCTCCACACGAGGCCACTCATGTCGCAGCGCCGGACCGAACCCGACCCGAACCCGAACTCGGACCTGGATCCAGGGCGATGGCATATGGAGCAGATCCCCGAGCCCCAAGCAGGCAACGCTCGAGACCTTCACTTGACGCCCCAGGCCCTCACGGCCTTCTGCGTGCGGACAACTTAAAACATTCCTGAGACCAAGCAATTTCTGGTGCAGTAAGTCAACGCGGATCTTTGTAAGCAACCCCAAACAATGGCCATAAGATCCGAAATCAACCTAAAACATCTCTTATGGCCTAACCCCCATTCATCCCCCCCTCCCCACAAAAAAGAGACCAAAGCCCACACTTCAGAGCCAACTCCCAGGCCCGGAGCCTTCACCCGGACCTCGTCGTGGCCAACTCGGCGCTCGCCGCGGCGGCCCTCGGCTCGGAGTGGCGAGGCACGTTTCGAAAGGGCCATGAAAAGGGGGGGGGGAGGGGCTCAGTGGATTCAGGGATGTAGGGCGTAGGGCGTAGGGGTTGGGGACTTTAAGACTGGGTCGGGCTGGAAGCACTCCTTCAGAGCGATAGAAAGTCAGGACTAGCTCACGTTTACGCTTGTTTCTACGCGACCCCTTGGGCTGGGCGTGGAAGGCGCTCTGGTGCTGCTCAGCGAGATGGCTTTGCTGCAGGCAGAGACTGGACTAGGTCTGTGGTGAGGTGGTTTCTGCTTCAGACGTGCCTGTGGCTGCTATTTGCATCACGAAAGACAGTACGACTCGGCAATCAAATTCGGAGCGCGATGGTGTCGACATTCTACCAAAAACGTGAGCAACAAGAAGCAATAAGAAGTCCGAAGAAATACCATAGTCATAATTTCAATCGTACTTAATATCAGAACCATAAAAACTATTCAACTATATCGTTTATAGTAGTTCGGTTTTATTCTTTTCAATCAAAGACCGGTGGCCGTCCCTGAGGTCCGTCGAGATGCGGTGAGTTACAGCTGCGCCCTCTGCGCATGCACCTCGAATGCTTTAGGAGAAAGATTTTTGGTACCATTTGAGAGCCAAGCACCACATCTTGTCAGGGACGGCTTTAGATTCCCGTAAGTACACACGTATATCAACATGTCTTGAGTCCCGTCGTGCAGTTGGTTTAGTTTTCACAACAAGATAGGTAGGTCAGTAGCATCTACACAAACGTGTCTACCATCTGATGTTCCAATCTGCCTGTCCGTCTAACTATCTATCCATCTGTCTATCTACCTGTCT
>CAJNDV010015336.1:43555-56703 GCA_905221635.1 Symbiodinium sp. CCMP2456 | reverse complement strand
GGCATACGCAAACCTAACGGACACATGTCCACTAAAGCCAATAAACCTGAAGTATTGGCCGAACACTTGGCCCAGAATGTCTGGAACCTTAGAGATTTACCTCCTATCTCGAATACCCCCATCTACGACACAGCGCCCATAGACACTAGCCCATTTACGGAGCAGGAACTCATGACTGCCCTTGCGCGTCTTAAAAATCGCAAGGCTCCTGGACCGGACCAACTTCCCTCGGAAATCTGGAAGTACGCTCCCAGAGAAGTACATAAGGCGCTCCTCGCGCACTTTACCAAAGCCTTTCGCAACGCAGAGTCCCCTAGATCATGGAAGGTAGCCGACATAGTTATGATATTCAAGGGCAAAAAGAAAGACTCCACTCTTCCCACGAGTTATCGCCCAATCTCACTTATCAACACGGTTTACAAAATCTACGCGTGCCTGCTACACCAGCGCCTAAAGGCATCCATAGATGAACGCATATCACCGGTACAATTTGGATTTAGAGCTGGGAAATCAACATCGACTCCTTTATTTGTACTTAGGAGACTTTTGGAACTGCATGAACGACACCAGGAATCCTTTTACGCTCTCTTCCTGGACTGGTCCCAAGCATTTGATTCAGTATCCCATGTAGCGCTAGCCAACGCGCTTGGCCGCTTAGGGGTCCCACCCCAGTTCGCAAACCCGGTACTTTCAATATATCGCGACTGCCAATTCACAGTTAAAGATTCAGGATATAATTCACAACCCAAAACCTTTGCACAAGGCATACGTCAGGGATGTCCCCTTTCACCATATCTGTTTATCGTTACCCTATCGGTTCTTTGTACTCACATCTGATTTTAGATTGACAGACCTAGAATACGCGGACGACACGGTGTTGTTGTCCAGAACACGCCTATCTATGCATAGATTTCTCCACATACTTCAGGCGCAATCGAGTGCGCGGGGTATGTCCTTGAACCATGAAAAGTGCCACCTACTGGCTATCAACTCCGACCTCCCAGTTTTGCTTATTGACCACCCTTCGCACCCCTGCTCATGTGATTTCTGTCAGTCTAGACCTGACCCGTACCTCCCGAAGGAGCTTAGAATTGATCCTAAACCACATGTGGATTATTTAGGCGCAGTACTCTCTTGTAATTCGTCTGCAAAAGAGGATGCCAAGAAGCGATATGGACAGGCGGCGTACGCAGCTAAATGTCTTCATGACTTCTTTAAGCACCCTTCCATTTCGATTAAAAGAAAATTGTTAGTACATTCCCAGATTGTATTAGCGATCCTACTGTATGGCGCGGAATCGCAAATGTATCACCAATCTCAGCTTACCAAGCTCAACAAGATCCACTACAAAGTCTTACGCCAGATCTTTAACGTGAAAAGCTCATTTTACCATAAACTATTGGACCTCTCGGAAGCTGAATGCTCTAATGAGTATTTATCCCAGCTTGCCTATGAGCATGTCCCTAAATTGCTATTTCCATCACAACACATCATCTCTTCTCGAATTTCTTCTTTTTGACACATTCTTCGACACGCTGATTCCCTGGAACACGTATCCACATTCCAGACGGCACACGCGTATAGACGACTACACAAAAAGCGTCCAGGCCATCCTCGGATACATTGGGCCGAACTAACCATGACCCAGGCATACCAAAGACACCATATTCTCTCTTCTGGATCTTCTATTCCTAGCTACAGAGTCGATGAGACTCGAGATATGAGCTTCGGCTGGGGTGTCTGTGACGCCAGGCAGTCACTGACGATGCCTGTTGTGAAGCGACGCGGCAAGCCCTGGTACTGGCCAGCGACTATCCGCTCTCCATCGTGGGAGCCTTAAGGAACAGCGTTACATAAGGGCTCATGGCGGTTCACCGCTCGATGCCAGGTCATGATCGGCGTGGGTGATGGCCCTTGGGACGTCATGAAGGACTGCCTGGAGCGACATGGAATTGTTCTGCTCTTGTGGCGTAGTCCATTGAAGCACAGGAGTTCGACGATGCCCTCCCTAGCAGGCAGTTCGACAATTTCCAGTGCCGAGTCGAGAAAGAGGACTATTGCGATTTCTTTCTAGAGCCTGAGCTTACCACATTCTTTGATGTCGGCCCAGGTTCGTTCCTTTTGTCACTTCGGCTGCATCTTAGGGCTGTGTAGATCTCCCTGAAATCTAGCCGCCTGTTCTTGTGATATTAGCTAGAAGTCGTCGGCTCGCGAAACTGACAGCGCCCAGCTCCTAAACAGAAGATGCCTCGAAACTGCAAGCGTTTAGCTTGAATTCCTCATGGCATCCAGTTTCGTGCGATCACCTGCACTTGTTGCGGTTGTTACTTAGTTACTCATGAGCAGCATGTGTCGTCCTGGTGATTTCGTGTTGTTTATTGTTAATACTGGTAATGTTCCAGCATCGCATTCTCCCGGCATCTGAATCGTGCATGTCTGTGCAGTTTTCAAGCCGAGGCGAAGTTCCAGGCTCTGCTGGAGAGTGGCCGCCCTCGGCAGTGTCGTTTAGCCGAGGCCATCAGGGGCTGAGTCAAATAACAGGCGATCGGCTTCCCGATCATTGTAGTCTCTTGTAGCTGCGTCTATGAACACAGAGCCCTGTTATGGCAGGCTGCATTCGCGCTGTGTGCCCTCCAGGACTGACGACTTGTATGGAGGTTTTGTTCATGAAACCTGCCATGCACCGGCATGGGAAAACGAAAGCTCGAAGCATGGAGCAGTGACATGGAGCCCTAATCGAAATAGCCCTCCGAGAGGAAGTGCCAGCGCAGCGCGCCGCCATGAGACAGCTGGGTCTTTTCCAGGCCGCCGAACGTCCGACAGAGCACCCTAAACCCTAAACCCGTTTTGGTTTCCAAATTCCTCGCTCTCCCAGGCACAGGAACCGCCTGCGAAGCGGCCCCGGCTGTCCCGGTGAATCGAAAAAAGACGTTTCGAGCCAAAGACCAGGGGACGAGTCCGTGGGGCTCTGGAATTCATTTAGAGCCTCAGAGACTTTGTGCTCTTCCGGCTTTCGGTTGCTCATGTCAATGTGGGGTGCCCCTGCACCCCTCTGTGTTTCAGTTGCTGACGTCCCGCTGTTCTGGAGCTACAGTGGAAAGCATCATCATTCCAGCAAAGTCAGTACTGGACCGGATCGAGCCCGAACAGTCCGCGAGCCGAAGAACTCAGTAGAACTCAGTAGAAGACTTTGCTGCAATCGGAGGAAGGTTTCGCTCTCGCATTGCCCACTGTACAGTCGCGTGCAGCACAGGTGGCAAGCTACAAGAGCCGATGAGAAAAGCTTGGTATTGTACCAGGGATTCAAGGGTCTTGGGGCCTGTGGCTTGTGGAGGCTTCGAAGCAATGCGCCCGTGAGAACGTGACATTTTTTCCTATTTCCAGGAGCTCGTAGAAGCACCGAAGTGCGCCAGCCAAGTGTTGCCGGGAAAGGGGAGCAGCTTTGGGGCGTCCGACTTCCGGCTTTCCTTTTGGGATCCTTTTGGGAGTGACAGTACTTCGGAGGAGTTCAGGCTGGGCTCTTCACATGCGATTCGTTTGGGTTGTCTAGGGGACGGGACCTCTCGACACATTCCCTCCGGACACGTCTTTTTACAGTGGAAGCCCCTCTGCAAATCATTGTCTCTATTCAGCAGACTGTTTTGATTAACACTCCAGTTGCCAGGTCCCATCGGCCACCTCCTAAGACGTGGTGGGAGAGTGGGGTGGGTGCTCGGATTGTGGGGAGCCTGCATGCGTGGCATGGACATGCACGGACATTGATGATGTGAATCCTTCGGATTGACATCTGCCACCTCAAAAGTACCACCCAGTGCAGGCATGGCTTCCAGCGGCACAGACTAGCAAAGCTTTACTTCTCAGGTGCATCTGGCGAGACGAATTGGATGTCAGGGATGCCTGGCAGCACTTCCAAAACCCCCAGACCAGACTCGTCGACCCTTCTGTTTCTTTTGTAGACCCTGCAAACCCTAAACCGAAACCCTGAACCTAACCCTAAACCGAAACCCTAAACCGAAACCCTAAACCGAAACCCTGAACCGAAACCCTGAACCTGAACCCTGAACCTGAGCCCTAAACTCCCTTTAGGAAAGCCAGCTTGAGAAGATCACGGCGCAGCTGGAGCGCACCGACACTGCGTTGAGGAGCGCCCAGGCCGGGCCGGGCCCCGGGCCCCGGGCCCTTTTTTGGCCTCTCCGCCTCTCCTCTGCCCCTTTCGCTTTCTCTATCAGACTACTTCCTGGTAGGGGGGATCTCGAAAAACGGCGTCCTGCTTGCAGGAAGCCCTGCAGCGTCTTTAGAGCTTTTGGCATGCTTCCATGGGGTTTTTGAAGTGTCCCTTCAGCGCACGCTGATTGTGCCGTTCCGAGACTGTACCGAGGTGGCCTTGGCCACGCAGCGGGCGAAACATCAGGCTGGGAAAGTTGCTCCGCACAGAGTGGAAGTTGCAGCGGCCAAGCGTGCAAGCGCCGAAGTTGGATAGTATGTCATGATTTGTGGCGACGAGAGACTGCCCGACACGAGCCACGAACAAGCACTTCAGAGAGAGTTGAACTCACAATGCAGAGCGCTCCCAGCAGAGCTCTCAGCCCTGGGCGCTTGCAGGAGATGAAGACCCGCCATGGCGATGCGGAGTCCAAGCTTCGCGAGGCCCAGGGAAGCGTCACAGAGATCTGAGAGCTCTCAAGGCGCCTCGGAATTCGGAATGGGATGTTTTAGGTCGCGTTCAATCCTTCGACTGCAGCCCATTGGCTCAAAGCTGCGTCCAAACTGTACAGCCGAAGACTGGAGAGTTAAACCCAAAGCATCGTTTCCACAGACACAGCCTGTCACTAAAGCATTGCGAAGCACTCGCGCAGCCATGCTCCGTGCTGGGAGCTTCCAGGCGCGGTCCTCGAACCTGAGAGGGCACGACCTCGAATCAGAGGGTCTTCGCTCGCTCAGTCTCTGGAACAGAACTCCACCAAGGAAGGCCCCTTTCCCGAAGCATGCGTGTAAAGCTTCTCTGGCCACATGCTGTACTCTGTTAGAGTTTTTCACAGCCACGGCCACGTTTGAGGCCAATGCGCCCGGTGCCGGTGACGCTTCGGCTGCCCCTGTCCGTGGCTTGCAGAAAATGCAGAAAACTGGGAGTGCTCAACATATCTCCTAAGCATCGCTCGACTTAGTCTCACGAGGGACGAACACGGGCCGCTCAGCCCTCGTAAAACTCGTTGAAGCGATGGGAACATCCTGACAGTCGGGCCCACTATGATCTTGGGCGGACTTAATCGGTACGTATGCAGACAGGCAAGACAGGACCCTGATCGTGGTCATCCTACCTATAACCCGCTGATCAACTACTTTCTTTGTCTCCGACTCTCCAAGTTGCTTCTGTCAGGGACTTTTGCATCTGAGAGTACAACCTTCTCTAGACAAGCTTTGCCTAAAAGTCCCAAGCCCTCGACCCTATGCGTCAGAACATCCCGCCACGTCTTCAATCTGGAAGTTGTCACTTCGGTCTTGAATTCCGGCCGTGAGCTTCGAGAGTAACCCGAGGTTCTAAAATCGATGTGTCCAGGAAGAAGGTGGGAGTGGACCCAAAGTCCCAGGCGCGGAGCTGCAGCGACCGGGCTGCTGTCGGGGATCCGTCGCTGGCAGCCAGGAGCCTCCAGGCCAACGCCTACTGTATTGATCGTTGTTTGAGGGTGGACAGCTTAGGAGTTGCATCCCAGGCCCTGGAGTGCAAGTCTCGCGTGGGTCCATCATGGAGCATGAGATAGTGAGTCACGTAAGCTGAAGAGACCTCGCGCGAGGCCCTTGCACGACGACGCAGTCCGAGACTAGTCGAAACTTCGGGGAAGCTCATGCAGCCGGCACGGATTTATGGGATTCAGGTCTCTGTGTGCAGCGCATTCACAAGCTAACAGCTTACCCATTCAAGGCACTATTCAGGCAAGCATGCCCCAAACTGTGACAGATCGATATGCCTGAAGTTGCAAGGAATTTCGGCGCTTGGCGCGCGCACCTCGAGCGAGCCAAGAGCGTAGCTTCTTGCATGCAACGGTGGACTTCATAATCCTTGGGATCGGACAGAACTCACCGCATTCGCTGGAAGATCCACCCCGGAATTGAGGCGAGCTTTGAGGTCAAGGATGGTGACGGTCTGTGTCGTGTCGAGATGAGTGAGGTTCGCCACGCAGATGCCGAGGGCGCCGCACGCGTCCTGAATGCGTGCTCGAGGCTTGCATTCCCCGGTTCTGTAGTATTCTGGACTGGATGAATCCTGGGCGCACAACGTTTCGGGTCAACACCTCACAGCTATGCCGCCAGACGTGTTGGTCTCGGTTTGCACAGGTCGCCTCTCCCAGATGAGACCGTGGCGGAGGCACATGCTTGAGTGTCGCCCTCTCATACAGCTCTCGCAATCTTGTCGGGACGTTTGGCACTTCCTGTAAGAGAACCCTTTCCTTGTTTTGTGGCTCGGCTATCTTGTATCGCAGGTGGCGGGACTCTATGTGGAACGCGCAACCAAGCTGCTTCCGCAAAGTGACTGGGACCAATATGGAATCTAGGTTCTAGGTTTTAGGGTCTTGGAAAGCTTTCATGTGTCCGTAGATGCAGATGACCGGCCTAAAGAATCATTGCGTCATGGAGCCTCTCCTATAAAACTTATCGTGAAAAATGGACAATGGGAAAATGGGTAGGCTCGGCTGTTCTTCTTTTTTCGGCGCCAGAGGTGTGTTTAAATCCTTTTTTTATTGGTGCTTCTTTGGTTAAACTTCGTGCGTGGAGGTCCAATAATCAGACATTCTCGGTTGCCCGCCTCTTTCTATTTGGGCTCTGAGAGGCAATACGCGCCACATGGCCACTGTGGTCAACGCCATGGCGAGGAGCTGGTCTCATCAGGGCATCGATGCTGTTCCATGTGGGTAGTTCTCTGAATTAGGGTCCCTTTTAGGGTCCTATTTAGAAGGGTGCCGTGCTATATTGGGGACCTAAAAGGGGACCCTAGTTTAGAGAACTACCCATGTTGTTTTGCAGTTGAACTTGTCGGGCCGGGGTTCTTTGTAGTGACCATGAGTTTCCGGGGTGCAACGACACGGAAAAGATGCCTCGTCAAGCGCGTTTTTTTGGAGGGTCTACTCCTGAGCTTCGAACGGAAGCTTTGTCACGTCTTGCGCCGGAGGATGCTTCTCCGTGATGAGGATTTCATCTCGAAGCTGGGCTAAAGCCAGCACATACCTTCAGCAACCTTGGCTCCGGTCAATCTGGTGTTGATTCCTTCAGGGGTTCTTCGACTCCTACTCCTAGTCCTACTCCTGCTCCCACTCCTCCTAATCCTCGTTCTCCTGCCACTCCTACCACTCCCAGTGCTCCTCCGCCTACTACCACTCCTGCTCTCCTCCTACTCCTCGTTCTCCTACCACGCCTACCACTCCTAGCACTCCTACTACTCCTACTACTGCTACTCCTACTACTCCTACTACTCCTACTACTCCTACTACTCCTAATGCTCCTACTACTCCTACTACTCCTACTTTTACTCCTACTCCTCCTCGTGCTCCTACTCCCACCGCCACCACTACCACCAAGACCACGACCACGACCACGACCACGACCACGACCACGACCACGACCACGACCACGACCACGACCACGACCACGACCACGACCACGACCACGACCACGACCACCACGACCACGACCGCGACCGCGACCGCGACCGCGACGACGACCACGACCACCACGACCACGACCGCGACCACTACCACCACGACGACGACGAGGACGACGATGACGGCGGCGACGACGACTACTACTACTCACGCTACTACTACTGCTGCTACCACTCCTGCTGCTGCTAGTGCTAGTGCTACTGCTACTACTGCTACTACTACTACTACTACTACAACTACGACTTGAATTACTATTACTACTACCACTACCCCTGCCACTGCCACTACCACTGCCAGTGCCACTGCCACTACCACTACCCCTACTACTACTACTACTCCTACTACTACTACTACTACTACTACTACTACGACTACTACGACTACTACTACGACTACTACTTCTACCACTACTACTACTACTACTACTACTACTACTACTACTTCGACTTGAATTACTACTACTACTACTACTACTACTACTACTACTCCTGCCCTGCTGCTGCTGCTGCTGCTGTTACAACAACAACAACTACTACTACTACTACTACTACTACTAGTACTCCTACTGCTACTTCTACTACTACTACTACTACTACTACCACTACTACTACTACTACCTACCACTACTACTACTACTACTACTACTACTACTACTTCGACTTGAATTACTACTACTACTACTACTACTACTACTAGTACTACTAGTACTACTACCAGTACTACTGCTAGTACTGATTCTTCACTACTACTACTACTACTACTACTACTACTACTACTACTACTACTACGTCTTCGACTTGAATTACTACTACTACTACTACTACTACTGCTACTACTACTACTACTACTAGTACTACTACCAGTACTACTACTAGTACTACTACTACTACTACTACTACTACTACTACTACTACTACTACTAGTACTACTACTACTACGACGACGACTACTACTACTACTACTTCTACTAGCACTACTACCACTACTGCTGCTACTACTACTACTACTACTACTACTCCTCCCCTTACTACTACTACTACTACTACTACTACTACACTACTCCTGCCACTACTGCTACTGCTTCCACCGCTACTTCTACCACCACCACCACCATCACTACTGCCTCTGCTACTGAGCTGCTTCATGTCCGTGCCTGCCATGCTCAATGTCAAACTATGTGCAGGCCCAGAAAAGCCGCTCCAGCTCAGCCGAAGGACACGCGAGTTCATGCTAGTTGATACCATAATCATTCGAAGTTTTGGTGGTCGTGGTCGTGAGACAGAACGGACGCGTGACCGACAGGATTTCGATGCTGGTGCCCAAGCCGAGGCTTTCCCCACCCTGGCCTGAGTCTCAGTATCCGGCAGTTGAGTCTGTCCTCTCTCGGAGAAGGCTCCACAGTCTCAAACCTAAACCCTGAAGTGCCCTGGACCCTGAATCCTCGCCACAGGCCCTAATGTAGGGGCCTAAATAATTACCAATATTATTCCCTAGGGTTCCTTATAAAAACAGTGCGCTATAACGTGCCCCGAAACCCTATTCTAATGATTAAGGCCCCTACCTTAAACCCCGAAGCCCCAAACCCCTAAGCCCTAAAACCCTAAGCCCCTAACCCCTGGGCCCTAAACAACTAAAGTCTAGGACATTTTCAGGTGGGTAGCTACCGTTATAGGAGCCTTATAGAAGCCCACTATACCCTAAACTCCCCTAAACCCTAAACCCTAAACTAGCCTTCTGCAAAGCGGATTCCAGCTGAAGGATGCTCCGGCAGGTGGAAAAAGGCGTTCAAAAAAAAAACCTAAACTGTCCTAAACTGTCGTTTCCTTTCACTAAAGTGACAGCACCTCCTGCCAGGGTGGCGGCTCGCGGTCCTCAGCAGTCTGAGACCCCAGCTTCGATGCACACTCAGTTGAGGGCATGATTGTATCTTATCGTAGGTTATCGTATATATATATATATATGTATATACTATAGTATCTTATAGTAGTTTATAGTGTATTATGGTATATTATAGTGTATTGTTTAGCATACTATGGTATATTATAGTGTATGTCCGAAGCGAAACTCGCTCTGAACCATGAACGCTCGTGGTGTCGTCCTTACACACTGACCTCAGAGACAAGCGGAGTACCGGAGCCACCCAAGCCTTAGCTGGAAGCAGGTGACTATCCATGAACCTGATCTTAAATCTGCTTCAGGCACCAAGTTGGGGTGCCAAGAGCGGTGCCGCAGTGTTGAACTCTGCCGGAGCCCGAGGGAATTTAGACGGATGGTCGGAGTTTTGGCTCAAAGAGCGGCTTCCCAAACCTGTGGCAGTCGGGTTTCCATGTCCTCTGAGGCTCCTTCCAAATCGGCCGCCAAAGCTGCTGCCAGGGAAGCAAAGCAGATTGCCGCAGCCAAAGAGGCCGACGGCGGCTTCTCTTCAACCAAAGGTACATGTTGTGGCTTTCACCTTAAATGCATGCAAGTTGCAGCATTCAACTGGGGAACGTTCTCTGAAACCTGCTGCGTGCCAGAGCTTTGTCCCTGCGGTTTCACTCTTCGCCACAGGCTGCGGAAGCGATTGCAGAGGCCAGTCCAATCCCTCCTGAAGCCACTGAAGCCCAAGCCCTAATCGCTGAAGCCCCAAGCTCTACGAAGCACCATAAAAAGGAGGCCCCACCTGGACCCTGAAGAACCTACCTTTTCAGGGTTCCTTATTATTAATGATGTCCTTATATACGTCCACAGGCAGGTTATTCATGGTCCAGGTACATCCTAACTCCCCTTGCAGGCCAGGGCCGCCAAGTCTTCGACGGGAAAGGTCGTTACCGAGGCAGGCACTGAAGACGCCATTTCAGGTTCGGGGCTTAGGGTTCTACAGGGTCCGAGGCTGAGGGTTTCGGAATGTTTTATGGTTTCAGTTTCTGAGCTTCTTGCAGCTGGGAGGGCTTGCCATGGATCCTGTAGCGGATTCTTAGTTGCATTTCGTGCACCGTTGGGTTTTTGTTGTGGCTGGGATGATTAATATCTCTACTGCGACTACTACGATTGTTAGGAATGGTCGTTTCTGCTTTGAGGGATTTGGATGATTTGGAGTGCGGCTCTGCTTTTCGAAGGTCTGCAGATGGTTTGATTTGTGAAACTCTAAGGCACGACCTGTGGCAGTGGAAGGTCATAGAGGGGTCGTACCCTTAGGGCTCCTTGCTAGTACTATACTTTTCCGAGAAGGTAACCGAAAACCCTGTTTTTAAATCACTAAGCCCCCTATGTCAGACCCTTGAGCGCCAAGAAGGAAAGCGGATGAACGTGAGGACTGGATATCGAAGCCCTAAACCCTATAATAGGTTTTATTATAAACCCTAAACCGAAACCGCTATACCCAAAAAAACCCTCTTTCGGGAGCCAGAGATTGCATGGATTCCACGAAGAGACTGTCTGGTGTAGACTCTACACAGCGAGCTCGAGACCCTTTAGGACCTAAACCGTGTCGGCAAACTCAACACCAGGCCCCGACACAGGGCATCGGGCTGACTCCACGTTGCCAGGTAGCGAGAGAAGCGGCACCACCTGCTCCAGCGATGCTCCCAGCTTCTCCAGCGAAATCTCCCAATGGGCATGGCAACGCGACAATGTTGATTTGCTAACGCCGCTGCTGCTGCTGCTGCTGCTGCTAGTAATGCTAGTATTCCTCCTACGAAAACGCTTACTCATACTCCCACGTCTACTCCAACAACTACTACTACTACTACTACTACTACTACTACTACGGCTACTACTACGGCTACGATTACCATGACTATGGCAGCGCTGTTACCTACATTAAATTTGTTTTTATGGGTCTGTCAGTGTTACCGCAAATGCCATCTTGCTTGTTATCACCACCGTTATCAGCTACGCTCTCACCAGTAGTCTTGCTATCATCCTGACCCTCCTTTAGGGTGTACGACTCAAGCCCCGACCCCTACAGCGCATGCTAATTAAATTAGTCGCTGTGTTTCTTGCTCGCTTGCCGGTTGGTGGCGCTTCTCCGCTCCGAGGCCGGTGGAGAGCAGTTTCCTGAGGTGCCGCGAAAGAAGAGCCGTCTCTTTACCAAGTTCACGGAGGGTTTCGGACCGTAGTTTCAGAAGCAGAATACCGAAGTCGCTGGACAGAGCGACAGTGCCTGACTGTATGTAACGACTTTGGTAACCGTGTTGCGGTTTCTGCATCGTGCGCCTGGTCCACAAGTACTTATAGCAGAGATCCCTTGCCCTGTTGCAGCTTCCGAAAAGCTCCGCGCCTTCCAAGCCGCAGAAGGACGGGTCAGCGGGATGTAGCCTGTCCTACCAAGTGCCCTATCCATCATTATCCATCCAGAGTTGTCTGGTCGAATCGCTGCGTCTTTATCCGGTGCTCGTAAGTGTTGTAGGGTCCAGCAGGTCTTTCGAGTTTAGCTGGACAGCAGTGCCAAGGGCATGCTGACACTCACAGCAACTGATGGTGGGAGCTGGCACACACAACATTTGGTTCGACAATGTCTGACAAGGACGCTCCCGCCAAGAAAGTCACCAACGGCAAGGCTTGCTGAATCCGGGTAGTACTTGCTTATCATCACATTCATATTCCCATGGCTTCGAGCATAAGTGTTTTCGCATTTACTCAGCGCGCCTGTTTTCCGCAGGCTGCCGTCAAACCGGCACCGAAGCCCAGTGTATTGGCCTCAGTAAACCCTCGGGAAGGCTTAGCCGCGGGGCTAAAGGTTTCGGTCTATCGGGCTGGGAGAGCTTTCTGGGAATTCTATTGAATATTGGAATGGGAAGACCTGCCACTACATTAGGACGACAAATGTTTCGACCTACTGGGACTTTCTTGTCTTCAGACGTCTTGCGGAGTAGCGGAGCGTGACGAAGTGCGACTTACGTGGCCTGGCCAGGGGAGTATTTATGCGCCCTTTTTAAGAAAATCTACTGCTCCGAGTCCTGCTCGTTAGGATTCTGAGGGGATGGGCATGTGGTTGACGCAACAACGAATAGGTCAAACTTTCGTCCTACCGCAGCCGTGGACAGCTAAGGCTAAGGCAGAAAGAAGCTTTACGTAAGACTATCGTAGGTCTTTGGTTGATAACTGGCTCTTCTCCAACTATCTCTCAAAGACTCCTAAGAAAGACTCCTGCAGCTTGTCGCCGGGCATCCGGGCCATCGGAGGGCACCACGGCCTTGTGAATGAAAGCTTGCAGTTTGATGTGGGCCCACATGAGTTGCTCATGGCTCATGATGGACTATTTGCCGAGAGTCTGCAATGCAGCAGAGGATCAAGGGTGGCGCGGCCAGCCGTCGTTTCGAGTTTCACCGTAGCCTGCTTGTATTTCTGCTGTTGCTCTATCCTTGTGCCTCTTGCAAAGCTCCGATGTACACGATGGGTTTGGCAGGGTCAGTTGCAAAACGACGCCCCACCCACGCAACTTCTAAAGCAACGCCGGCAGCATCTACTGTAATCTTCACATCATCAAGAGCAGAGCGTTGCCTGTGCACC
>CAJNDV010015336.1:28778-43455 GCA_905221635.1 Symbiodinium sp. CCMP2456 | reverse complement strand
TACTACTACTACTGCTACTACTGCTACTACTGCTGCTGCTACTACTACTACTACGACAACCACTAGTACTACTACTACTACTACTACTACTACTTCTACTATTACTACTACTACTACTACTAATACAACTACTTCGACTATTACTTTCACCATTATCACTTCTACTATTTCTTTTACAACGACTACTACGACTACGACTACCCCTACGCCTACGCCTTCAGCTACGGCTACGGCTGGTAGAAGTGGTGGTAGTAGTAGTAGTAGTAGTAGTTGTTGTTGTTGTTGTTGTTGTTGTTGTTGTTGTTGTTGTTGTCGTTCTCGTGGTCATGATAACGGTGTGCAGCAGAAACAACAGCAGTGACAGTAGCAGAAATGGCGATCACTCGCCATCGCAGCTACGATTGTGACAGTGGGAATGTGTTGAATGATAGTAAGTGCCTGTGGGCAATGACGTGACACTTCTGCTATTCGACCACAATGCTTCTCTCTCTCTCTCTCCCCCATTCTCTTGCCCTGTTTTGGCTGTTTTGGTGAGGAAGCTCTCGCGCGAGCTCCGCCTCAAGTTCTCGCCGCCTGAATTGCAGGGCAGTGTTCAGGGAGCCAAGCTGTCAGACACCCGAGGGTTGAAGCCAGGAATTTGCGATCTGCGGTTGTGAACATGTGTGCCGAAGCCCTGGCGGCATCGTTTGTGGTTTTGCGAGTCATTGTAGCAGCGTGGCCGCCTGAACGCGAGCATCGAGGAAGAGAGTTGTGTCGGCAGACTGTTCTAGGGAGCTGTGATGATAGGGCTTGCCAGCAATGGGCTTAGCCTCTTAGCATAGTGCAAGCCCAGCAGGCAATTTTCTTCCTTAGTTACCCGCCTATCCTGGCTGTGGCTGTAGCTGCTCAACTCCTAAAGCCCACTTCTGAATCGTTCGGCTCCAGCCCGAGCGAGACTTGCGACTGGAGCCTGCAAGCAAGGAAGTGCAACAGCTTCCAGGCTTCCTTGATTGCGAACTCCTACGTCCGCCTCATGGTGGTGGAGCGGAGCTTCGCCAGAGCATTCCACGAGTTTTCACGCGTTTCCATTCAAGTAGTACTTCTCGCACAGTAGTTCAAATATTTCATTTGCAACATGAGAACCCTAAGCCCTAAACTCTGAACCTAGTAAGCATTGCTCCAATACTTTTCCCTCGCCTTGCAAAAAAAAGGACGCTCTTTGGCCAGCTCCTTCCTGCTTATGCTGTGGCCCATGGCTCGCGCTTCCGTGTGAAGGCAAGGAGATCCCGAGTTTCAAGGCGAAAAAATAGATTATGAATTATGATGACATAGGGTACAATACAAAATATCGTACCAAGTATAGTGCCCATTTAAGAGTTCGGGAACACTGCACTTCGGATCTAGATTTTGGATTTAGGGTTTCGTGCGGTAGGGTTTCAGGGCTCTGTAGGGTTCAAGCGTTCTTTGCAAGGATTATGCAGGAAGGCGGCAATCATGAGAGAAGCGTCGGTCGCTGTGCCAGGACCTCTCTTTGGTACTCAACGCCTACGCCAAGGCGGCTCCGCCACGCATCGAATGGCACTGCTCTAGGGTGCTGATCATCATTTCTGTGTTCAGGTGGCAGAGGAATGAAAAGCATTTCCATCGGAGCCCATGTGACAATCCTCCATGCGAGTACAGGCTCAGCTGCGAAGCACCGCCGTGTTCGCTGCTACGCCGCAAGAATCCCTGCGGGTGTTTCTACAACAGCGATTCTGCTGGCCCTTTGAAGATAAATCTAAGCACCCTGCGCCTGCGCCTGCCCTCAGAACTATGGGAACTGTATATGGCTTCCTAGTCCAGGAGGCCCTGTCCCTGCGCTGCCGGGAACAGGCCAAGCACATGGATTGCCAGGCCGGGACTTCTGAGAGTAGGCCTCTAAGCCAAGGCTAGGCGGCTAGGCAGGCAGTTGGAGAAGGGCAGAGACGAGCACTGACACCGCTTCTCTCGGTTCTTGCCTGTCGCAGCAACTGTTGCCCATGAGGCTGCTGCTAGTTGTAGTAGTAGTAGTAGTAGTAGTACTACTACTACTACTACTACTCCTCCTGCTGCCGCCTTTACCAGTGCCTGCTGCTGCTGCTGCTGCTGCTGCTGCTGCTGCTGCTGCTGCTGCTGCTGCGACTACTTCTACGACGAGCAGTACCACCACCATTGCCACTGCCACCAATTCTACCACTTTTGCTGGTACCACTACTTCTGCAGTTGCTATTGTTCAATCAGGCTTGAGTATTTTTTGTTCCCGTATTCCCCATAGGCTTCATATTGTATTGAGCGACTGTTACTGCTGTGGTTAACCGTGTACATCGAGGCGATGAGCGTCATCGCAGCAGCCCATGCAAAGCTGTTGATTGTTGACGAGCCTCTCTTCCAGGCCCCGGTTTCCTTGAGATCATAATTAAGCATGATCCAAGCTGCTCTTCATGTCTGTCGATGTTCTTTGGAAAAGCCATGCTGATCTATGCCGCCGGATGCACCATAAAGGAGTACATCGCAAATGTATGCTAATGTGCCCAGAAGCGTAAGCAAACCGATGCTGCCGTTGTATCACACATGCCTTACCGGTGAGGTGATTAAGCTGTGCTTTTCAAGATGCGAGCCTAGGCCCTGGCCTGGGCTGTATCTCTTGCCTCAACCCCGCTGTCCTTTGGATCCAGACCTTGGCCTGGCGATTGCGCAGCTGCGCACGGACCTGTACATTTCAGGCTGAATGGGCAGTTGAAGTCAGCTTGGAGGTGCCTCGAAGTGTTGCCCTATCAGTGCCATCACCTGCTACCGCCCATGCTGGTGTCCGAAATCATTTAATTGAAACAGCATTGGATCAGCACCAATTTGCGAGATAAGCTGAACTTGAGCAGTTCGACAAATGGGTCCAATGTCGCAGCCACCATTGCAGTCCAAGAGTTTCATCTCGCAGGCGGCGGCAAATCTAGCCCACGCCTTCGCCAAGTTCGGTTTCTCGAGCCCTGCAATGCCACAAGATGCCCCGAACCAGGTGCAAGCGGGGCTTGAGCGTCTGTTGCTCCGTGCTTTTGGGACAGTTTTCTGAACTCGCGCAAGCATCAATTGGCACCACGAATCGCTTTCGGATGCGCTTGAGGTCCCATGAAGACCGATGCTTTTGAGCTTTGGATTCGAGAGAGCTCAGACTTAGAGTCTTAGAGACTTTGAGTATTGATAGCGCTGGGCGAGCTCCCTGGCGGCCCGCTCCGAGATCTCGAGAGGCCATCGTTTCGCAATGCTTGCAGGCATCCGACACCCGCGGCTCCGTGCCCGTGACAGATGTCGTCTTTGACGCCGTCGCCGAGGAGCTGCCGAGGTCTCGGAAGGGCTCGCGCTGGCGTGATGTGTGCAGCGAGGCTGTTCCACACTGCAGGCAAAATCGATATGAAGCCTAGGGGTGCCCCTATAGGAGATCCCAGGAGACTCGACTTGCATGGGGATGGTGCTGATTCTGTGAAGGCTCCTGGCCGAGCCCAACGCCCAGAGCACTGTGCTGCTCTGCCACTCAGTGGCCCGGGCAGGCGATGACGGTGGGGTCACAGAGCATTGCATTGCCGAGTCCTTTTGTGTGTTCTAAAGTCTAAAGGTGATGAATCCATCTGAATCCGGCTTTCGATTTCAAGACGGTGTCTCGGATTGGCAAGTGCAAAGCTGTAGAAATCGAGGCCAGCACCGGCGGCGCCCAGCACTGCCTGCAGCGCTGGCGGCCGCTGTGGCCGAGCTACCCGCAGAGGAGCTGCAGCCGCTCGACTCTGGGAAGCCAAAGGGTTACAGTACTGTGTGACTGCCTCTTGTCTGTTGGGGCTTCGGTGTTGAGGGTTTGGAGACTATAAGGCCTAGGGCCTAGGGGGGAAGCTCAGGGCTCGAGGACCTGGAGGCACCCAAGACTGGAAGCACTGCCGTGCACATTGCGAAAGCTTCAGTTTTAGCGGAATGTCTAGGCAGCACGTTGGGCATGCGGCAACGGCATGTCAGAGTCCATCGCGAACAGTTTGCTCGGAGATGGGAGCCGCGGTTGCTCGTATTGCTGGCAAACGCCTGCCATCTCGGACCACCCAGAAGGCTCAGGGTTTCCATGGAAGGTTAAAGCAATGTCGAGGGGATCGGCGGGGAAGAAGGCGAAGAAGCAGGAGCACACATATTGGAGCACTAGGCGTTAACAGACGGAGTCTCGTCTGGTGATCTTTGATCTTAACAAGGCTACACCGTCTTATCAATCGCTGTGTCAATGCTAGAAGCTACCTGTTTACGGCAAGCCCCGGACGGCAGAACACGAACTTGCAGCACCGGCCCTTGGCAGCAGCAACCCCAGTTTTGCATCGGTTGAAAGTGGCAGACGCTGAAGGAAGCCAAAGGCGTGTGCAGGAGGATACCCGCATTCTCCGAATCAGAATGGCTTGAAGTTCTCCAAGCGGAAACAGCAGAAGATCTGAGGCTTGGGATGTTGGCCGTGGCCTTTGCAGAGCTTTGGCCCAGGGCTGGAGGCGAGACAGAGGGGCAGGCGGGTCGGCTTAAGGGAAGCGAGAAATGGGACCGCAGATTTGGATCCACGTCGGTGCAACGGCCTGCGGCATGGTCTCTTCTTGTGAGCTCACCCTCGGTGATTGTTGGTGATGCTAGTGGTAGTGGATGCGACCAAGCGAACGGCGTCATCGTGACGCCGATTCAAGTTTGTAGCTGGCTTCCTGATGCAATGTTGCGTCTGTCTGCCTGCCTGCCTGCATGCCTGCCTGTCTGTCGAAAGAAAGACCAGACTTCTTGCAGACGCCAATCCGCATAGGTCATTGTACGCCCGTAGTCCTCAAGTTTAAGGCCGTTGAGCCTTAGGAAAATCTGCAAGGCAGCAACACAGGCGGCTTTCTGGTCTGCTTTGTCGGGCGCAGCAGCGGATCGAACGTCACAGCTGACGCCCGGTGATGCAGTGCCCAGAGTGCAGCCGTGCTTCGTTTCAGGGTACGTCCGGGATAGTCCGGGCCTTCTGTTGGCTTCTCAAGCTCAGGTAAGGGTCTGTTCATGCAGGTCTTTTGTGGCGTCAGGTTTCTTGGTTTCAGGCCATCATGTTGAAGGTTCTGCACTACGCGCCTATACCGACAAATCACAAGTCCATGTAGCCAATGTGCCAGAGAGGCGAACTGCGCCGTGGCGTTTGCTGCTGCAGCATTGCCACCATCAGCCATTTCAGCAATGCAGCTGGCACGGCACTGCGAGGCTGGAGGCTTGTAGGTCTCTTTCTGGTTTACGATATGTTGTGTAGAAAGCTAAGGTTTTCCCAGAGGCTCGTTTGCTTCGACCATTGCAAACCATACGTGCATCCTGCTGCGTGCAAATCCCACATCTAAAGATTTCCCCATGGCATCATCTTTCTTGAGCCCTACACCCTAAGCTCTAAACCACCCAAACAACCCTAAACCCTGAACCGAAACCCCAAACCCAAAACCCTAAGCCAAACCCTAAACAACCCTGAATCTCTGAACGAAAGGGTTCTGTTGCCACCTCCCACCTGCCGTGGGTTCCGACGAACCTAGCTGGGCAGCCGGAAAAAGGTGCTTAAATACCCTAAACCCTAAACCCTAAACCCTAAACCCCTAAACCCTAAACCCCTAAACCCTAAACCCTAAAGCTGCTTAAACAACACCCTAACTCCCCTCTCCAGGAAGAGCTCTCTCCTGCTGTGGCGTCGGCCCTGTTGGTGGCGCACGCCGTGGCAGGGGTCAGTGCCAGGTCTCTCCTACGAGCCCCTCGGACCTAGGCTTTCGGGACTGGGCTCTGGAGTTCAGGGTTTGGGCGCAAGAAACGCTAAACCCTACTTACTACTTACCCTCTATCTGACCTGGGAGTCGTGATCTTCACTTCCACTTGAGCGCAAGAACTGTGCCGCTTGAAGGCTCACGGGGCTTCGCAGCCATCTCACATGCTGTATATGTATATTTAGTGTGCGTATGCGTTTGTACATGTTCATGTTTATCTTGGTTGCACATAACGGTTGTCATATCATATGCTTCTCGTACATGTGTGCCACATGTGTGTGTGCGCGTGTGCGTGTGTATGCGTGTCCGTTCGTGCGTGTGTGTGTGTGTGTGTGCACGTGTGTGTGTGTGTGCGGGTGTGTGTGCGTGTACGTGTGTTGTTTGTGTATGCATGCATGCATGCATGCGTGTACACACACACACACGCACGTTGATCGGTGCGCGCAAGTTTCTTGGATTTGCGTTAAGGTTCTAACTCGTTACATGCAAATCGGTGCATGGGTCTCTATGCCTATTCCTCTCTGCACAATGTGCTCATATATGCATATACAGGTTTAATATGAGGGTGTCTACAGGTATACTTCTATGCCTATATGCTTGACTTGTACACTTCTGTACCTGGACATGTATAGGCTACATCTTGTACACAACTTCTACTACATATTCATACACTTGTAAAAGTGTATGCGTTATGCTTACATGATCTTACATGCATACATACGTATATTCGTTCAAGCATCCAGCCTTTCTCGAAACAGAGAGACAAGTTCGGGAGAGTGAGAGAGAGAGAGAGAGACGCAAAGTGTGGTGTGTGTGTGTGTGTCTGTCAATCCGTCTGTCTGTCTGTCAGCTAGTGTATCTGTCTGTGTGTTTCAGCGGTTGAGTGAGTACGTGTTGTACGGGCACGCAAGCTTTTCAAGCAAAGGGCTTATCCTAGGATTAGGGATAGGTCGCGTGATTTCGTCACGTGGCAAAAGCGGGGGTGGCCAGCCACTGAAAGGTAATCTAGGGGCCCCCATAGCCCACACGAAATTGAAGTGGGCCCTTTTCGAAGCGAAATCGTAGGATGCCCTCCATGATTCTATGCTTCGGCTCCCTAGCCCCGAGCCAGAAGCAGTGTGATTGGGGGCCCTTCGAACTCCTACATCCGCAACCTTCCAGCTTCCAATCGACTCTCTGGTGGACATCGGAACGTTGGAATGTGGCTTAAGCATAATCGTTACTTGGAGGCCCAGGGGACTTAGTAAGTAGGTTATAAGTAGAGTTATAAGTACCCTAAATGGAGTTACCCCAATTATAACCCTAGTTATAACCTACTTACTAAGTCCCCTGGGCCTCCAAGTAGTGATGGGAATTCACTTTGCCTTACGGGCGGACAATGCCAGATTTGTTACAGTCGCTGCTAAGCCCGAAGAAGCTAAAACTTGATCTTCCCTAAATCCTCAGAGCCCTAAGTTGTTTCCCTAAACCCTAAACCCTAAGAGCCCTAGGTTGTTTCGTGTTGGGAACCGGGGGGGAATCCCTATGGCAACATGTCGGTCATTCACAGACCGCGAGCTGAACAACGGTCCTGGAGACTCCACAGTCACCTTCGGGCTCTGAGGTCTTTAGGTTCGGGTCTTGGAGTTTTGTGGCTAAAGGTTTGGATTCCAGGGCTTTAGGGTTTGGGGTTTAGGGTTTAGGCTTTCGGGTTTGGGGTTGAGGGTTTGGGATTTGGGTTTAAACGTTTAGGGTTTGGGTTGTAATATGAGGGCCTTAATAATTAGAATAGGGTTTTGGGGCCCATTGTATTACGGTTATAAAGGAACCCCCCAAAATAGTATAGGTAATGATTTAGGCCCCTATAGTATAAAGTATAACTAAACCCTAAACCCTAAACCCTAAACCCTAAACCCTAAACCCTAAACCTACTATAGGATAAAGTATAAAGGCTTCTTGAAAAGACCCTCTCAGGACTTTAAGGGTTCCTCTAAGTGCCACAGAGGGGTCCGACAGGGCTGTTTGGTATGTAATGTGGGTGGGGTTGAGGGGGTTGTAGAATGCGGGGGGTTCCAGGCGGAGGATTTCTATAAACCCAAGGGTCCGTCCAAGCACCCCCGAGAATTATGATAGGGTTCAGGGTTTAGGGTTGAGGGTTTAGGGTTCAGGGTTGAGGGTTTAGGGTTCAGGGTTTAGGGCTTAGGGCTTGGCTTTAGGGTTTGGGGTTCAGGGCCTCTGCGCTCAAAGGCAGAAGTGAGTTCAAAGATGATTTGCCCTAGCTGTGGGGACTTGGGGCCGAAGGATTAGAAGCAAGGCTAAAACCCTAAACCCTAAACTCTAAACCCTAAACCCTAAACCCCTAAACCCTAAACCCTAAACCCTAAACCCTAAACCCCTAAACCCTAAACCCTAAACCCCCCCTAATATGGGCCCTTAGGGGGGGGGGGGTCTAAGGTCCCTTATAAGGGTACATATAGGGTATAGAGTAGGTATATAAGGGTCCCAGGGTTAAGGGCCCATACTAGGGCCCCATGGGTTCAACCGTAGAGTTAGGAGCAAGAGCGATTTGTAATGTTTTGGGATTTGTGTGCGCGAACTCTGCAGCGTCATCAAGAGGAGCCCTGAGTGACTCCTGACGATCTGGCGTACACAATAAAACCTCTGACTATCTGCGAAAAATACTGACCTCCTGACTTGTGGCTGGTCTGTGTGCGCTGTGTTCGGGTGTTTTTAGGAGTGGGGCACGGCCTAGTAGTCCCCATAACGGTACCTTAGGGCCAAAGTAGATACCGTTTGGGCACATGGAGCCTTCTTCTTAGTAGTAGAGTGTCTAACCCTAAGGGTCCAAGTATCTAATATTCAGATTCTCTCCTAAATACAAACCTGAAAAACTACGATCCGTAAACCAAGTACCTAGTTATTAGGTCCTTTGGACCCTTAGGGTATTCTTCATAGAGCTTCCCTGTAGCTAAAAACCCTAAACCGTAGAGTGTGTCACCTTTCTAGAGTTTTCCTGTATATGGGAGTTTCCGAAAATAAGGGGTACCTTAATTTATTATAGGGGTCCTTATAATAAGGATCCTACTATTTAGGGTACTATATTAGGGTCCCCTATTTGGGTTCCCTAAACCCTAAACCCTAAACCCTAAACCCTAAACCCTAAATCCTAAACCCTAAACCCTAAACCCTATTTTCGGGAACCCCCATATTTCGAAGGGTCAAGCTTGGCGTAGTTGCTAATGTGGAGATCCCCGAGCCCCTTGCTATTCCAGAGCTGTAAGTAGCATTTAGGGTTTAGGGTTTTAGGGATGTTTAGGGATGTTTAGGGTTTAGGGTTTAGGGTTTAGGGTTTAGGGTTTAGGGATGTTTAGGGTTTAGCAAGGTCACTATGCCAGCAGCCTGATTTCCTCCCATAAGTCCTTAAACGAGGCAGGTTATTAACTATTCCTCTACTACCGGCCCTCAATAGCAGGAGCAGTATGTTATCTATCCCTAACCCCCCAGGTGCCTACTATATGGGGTACTAGAGCCCCTAGGGCCCTATATAGTAGGTACTTGGAGGGTTAGGGTATTACACAAGATTCCCAACTCAAGGCCCTAAGCCCTAAATCCTGAACCCCTAAACCACTGCGTCGAGTCCCAGCCAAGGTCCCAACTCTCGTGCTTGGGACGGCCTTTCCAAAATGTTCGGGGTGATCCCCACAACTCCTTGAACAGGGTCCTAGGTTTAGGGTTTGGGGGCTTAGGTGTGAGTCCCTGAGACACATCTCGAAGCCTTTGCCACTGGCTCCATCCAGAACTCTTCCCTGAACCCTAACCCTAAACCCTAAACCCTAAACCCTACACCCCAAAAAGCCCTTAAACTCTGTCCCTATCTACCTGTCGGCAAAATGCATGTCATGCCCTCCTAGACCTCAGTCCGAGGTAGTATTATGTTGGGAGACTCCTTAAAGGGGACCCTTCTGAACCCTACTTATGGCTCTCCTAAAAGGGACCTTATTGAGAGGGTCCATATCCCCAAGAGTCCCCCTTGTCCTAACTCCTACTCAGAAGACCCAACGCCTGAACCCTGACGACCTACTGTGGGAACCTGAGAAAAAACGCTGACCCTATGGTCCCAAAATACTAAAATCGAGAGGAGCCCCATTACGATTCGGGGTTTCTGAACCAGGCTCCTGTATTACCTTGTTAGGGTAGGTTGAGGTTCTAGGGGTTAGGGGTTTGGGTTTAGGGTTTTGTACTATCGAACTCTAGACTTTAAGCCTAAAGCCTTACTTAGCCAATGGGAGAACTTTAAACTTTTTGGCCTTATATACCAAGTCTATGTTAGAAAGTTCAAACTTCTTTGGGCTCGGTTATAGACGAAGAGAGAAGCCCAAGCGGTCTCGCTTAATGTCTGCGCTTGGAGCAAGGCAGGGCCTCCCACGATGGTAATGGCAAGATGCGCCGTGCTGTGCAGGTCCCGGGGGTTAGGGTTTGTAGGCTTTGGGGTTTAGGGTTTAGGCCTCCGGTTTCGGGTTTGGGGTTTGGGTTTAGGGTTTTGTAGGGTTTATAGGGTTTGGGGCTTAAGGTTGAGGGTTTAGGATTTCCGGTTTGGGGTTTTGGCTTTAGGACATTGGGTTTAGGGTTTATAGGGCAGGAGGCAGTGTGTATGTGTGTGTGTGTGTGTAAAACCCTGAAGCATGCAGGGGGCCAGCGGAGAGGCAGGTAAGATGAGTGCGTGCGCTGGCCAACGAAGACCGCGCACTTATCTACCTGTCTTCTCGTGAAAACGTACCTGCATTCTGGACGACTCGGGCCAAGCAAAGAACCCCATTATAAAGATGAAGAAGAGGATGTGGAAGATATCTAGGCAACGATTGTAGGAATACGTGTTAACCCATGTTGGGTTTCGACCAATCGGGGATCAATCAAGTAAGTGTGTGTGTGTGTGTTCGTGTGGTTCTTGCTCCGGGTGCCTAAAATAGAAGCCCAAATGATTACCTGTATTACTCTTAGGGTTCTTTTTCATAAACATAACCCGAAACGTTCTGGGTTGCGGTTGGTAGAGTTCCCATCTCCGCCCGTTTGACGCCCAGAACTTTGAAATCTCCCTTATGGTTTCTAATTATAGAGGTACCTATTCATAAACACTTTTCAGGGCCCCAGAACTACAACCAAGCATACTACGGCGTAAGGGTTTGGCTAAGGCGTCAAGGCTGTGGGAGTTGGTTTAGGGCTTTGAGGTTGAAGGCTCTTTGTCCGAATCGGAGCTTTAGGGCTTTAGGGTTTAGGGTTTAGGGTTTTCAGGCTTCGTTGTCGGCTTTGGGGCTTTTGGCGGAGGTAGGCTTTAAATCTGAAAGCTTCAGCACACTTGGCCCAAGGACTTCAGGGTTTAGGGGTTTGATCTAGGGGCCTAAAAAAGGACCAATACTATGTTAGGAGTTCCTTATTGTAAGTTTAGCATGAGATACCCCAAAAACCCTTCAATTATTCAGGCCCCTACATTAGGACTTTAGGTCTTTTTGGTTTGAGGGGCTTTTGGCTTGCGAGCCTGTGGGGGTTTAAGGTCTTTATGGCTCTGGGCATGTGGGCTGCAAGGTTGCGCCCTCCTTCACCTACCAAAAATACCCAGAGAGCCCAATACCCCTTAAATAAGGAATATACCTTAAAACTATAGGGGCCTGAATATTAGGATTTAAGGATTTTAGGTACATTCCGCAATTAAGGGGTACTGGGCTCTCTGGGAAAGGGTCGCTATAAATTCCGCATTAGCCTACAACAAGTAGGGTTTAAGGCAAGACAAGCAGAGTAACGCTGCAATCACACGGCAGTGCCCGCTTTCGGGTACAAGCGAGGGTTTGTTAGTTCAAGGTGGAAAATAGAGATTGAGATTAGGGTTTAGGGATTAGGGTTTAGGGTTTAGGGTTTAGGGTTTAGGGTTTAGGATTAGGACTCTTCTCCACTAGCGGGGTCCCGATGGCCCCGGTGTGCATTTGGGCAGAGGGTTCGCGGGAAGATCTTCATGCTGGGATCGGGGCTATCATTTGGGACTGAATGTCTCAGACAGGCCGTGTGTTTGCTGTAAACCTACCTGTAGCCTCCATAGTAGTTCCTTGTTTTTGGTTTAACCAATTATATATTCAGGATTTCATAACCCTGGGCTTCCAAGGACCTTATAGCTAGGGCCCTAGACCCCTGAAGGACCCAATAATGAGGTCCCTGGAAGCCTAGGGTAACCCTAAACCCTAAACCCTAAACCCTAAACCCTAAACCCTAAACCCTAAATCCCCCAAAAAGGAACTACAATGGAGACTACAGGTACACCCCAGATCCGAAGCCATCCTGAGCCCGACACCCTAAGCCCAAACCATTCTAAGCCCTTCAACGGTTTAGGGTTTAGGGTTTAGGGTCTAAGCCCTAAACCCTAAACCCTAAACCCTAAACCCTAAACCCTAAACCCTAAACCGAAACCATCCTGGAACCCTGATCCTCTAAACCCTAAACCCCCCAACCCCTAAATGCCTAAACCTCTCAGCCCCTGAACTTCTAAACCCCTCAACCCCTCAAACCCTAAACCCTAAACCCTAAACCCTAAACCCCTAAACCCCTCAACCCCTCAACCCCTCAACCCCCCTAAACCCCAAGCCGTAGGGTAAACTTGCAAGCCCCGGGATTGCACCAGGCGACCATGGCTGCCCGTCGAGCTGCTATGCCGCAGAGCTCTTTAGGGTTCAGGGTTCAGAGTTTATGCAGAGCTCATCATCCCATGCCCGGTTTGTTGCTCTAGGGCTTGGGAAGGGTTGTAGAGTTCGGGGTTGTGGGGAGTTGGTGTGTTGGGAGGTTGTGGGGTTTCAGGGTTCTTTCAGGGTTTTTGTTGGGCCTCTAGACTTAGAGGCTTAGAGTTGATGGGCTTTCGTTCGGGCTGAAGTGCGGGGTGTTAGCATTTAGCTACGGTTCAGGGCTTCCAGAACTCTAAACCCTAAACCCTAAAGCCCTAAAGCCCTAAAGCCCTAAAGCCCTAAAGCCCTAAACCCCAAACTGTAAATTCCTAAACCCTATAAGCCCTAAATCCCTGACACCCTAAAACCCTGAACCGTTAAAGTCGCCCAACCGCAACCTGGGCTTAGGGTTTAGGGTTCAGGGTTCAGGGTTTAGGGTTTAGGGTTTCATGCAAACCGAAGCCTTCGATTCAGCCCCTGCCCGAAAGCGTACCCTCCATTCTGGAATCCTCGGGCTTAGACTTTAGTGTGTAGGGTTTATGGTTTAGGGCAGCGAATCCGGAAAATCAGAACATAGGCTTACTGTAGGGGGCCTTAATAGTTAGAATACAGTTTTGGGGTCCGCTATACTATAGTTTTACTAAAAGAACACCCAAAACTCTATTCTAATTGCTAAGGCCCCTAAATTTAGGAGGATGAGTGCTAGGATCCCTTATACATTGCCTTAACTTTCCGGCTTTTTACCGTAACCCCAAACTCCCAACTTCCTAAACCCCAAACCCCGAAGCCCAAACTCACAACTTCCTAAACCCCAAACCCCAAAGCCCAAACTCCCAACTTCCTAAACCCCAAACCCCGAAGCCCAAACTCCCAACTTCCTAAACCCTAAACCCCAAACCCTAAACGCATAATACCTTAAACCCTAAACCCTAAACCCTAAACCCTAAACCCTAAACCCTAAACCCTAAACCCTAAACCCTAAACCCTAAACCCTACCTTAAACCCCAAACTCCCAACTTCAAGTCCCTCAGTGTCGGAGTCTCTGAACCAGGTGCCCTAGTACCGCCCGTCTTCCCAGGGTTCAGGGCCCCGGCCTCCCAAGAGACCTTGAATTTCAATTAGGGTTTAGGGTTTAGGGTTTAGGGTTTAGGGTTTAGGGTCAATAGAATCCCCAGTATGATTTAAGGTGTATTTGCTTAAATATCGGGGCCTTAATAATGCTGCCCTTCGCATGGGCACTTCTCAGACTTGGGGCTCTTTGCTGAGGGTGCCGTGCTAGTTTTGGGGACGTAAAAAAGGGACCCTAGTTTAGAAAACTACCCGTATGGGCCCCTACCTCATGTAGACTAAGGTAGTTTGGGGATCTACAAAAGGGGACCCTAGTTAGAGACTACCCATATTAGGACCCTACCTCATGTAGACTGAGGTAGTTTGGGATCTTAAAAGGGACCCTAGTTTAGAGAACTACCCATATGGGCCCCTACCTCATGTAGACTGAGGTAGTTTGGCATCTTAAAAGGGACCCTAGTTTAGAGAACTACCCATATGGGCCCCTACCTCATGTAGACTAAGGTAGTTTGGGGAACTTAAGAAAGGGACCCTACTTCAGAGAACATGTAACACACCTACATTGTGGACCCTGGGCGGAAGAGAGCAATGCAAGCCAAGAGCCCCGGATCCCCTAAACCCAGAGCTCCCAGACGGTAAAGGGTTTAGGGTTTAGGGTTTAGGGTTTCCTAGACGCCTAAATCCCTGAGCCCCCAAATCAAGACGCCAAAGCTGAAAAGCAAGAACGTGCGCTCAGTTTCAGAAGAAGCCTGCGAAAGGCTTCTCGGCGATATATATATATATATATATATTTATTTATTTATAGATGTATGTGTATATTGTACCTATATATATATATATGCGATTTATTCATGCGTTTACTAGTTGATTTGTGTAGTTGCTCTACTATCCTTTCTTATGGTATGTTCACTTGTCTACTGTGATTGTTTCAGTTTGTGATTGTTTGTAAGGCAACGTGCAGGGCTGCACTGGCACGGCAGTAGGGTAATTGAATGCAAAGTCATGTGGCGACGAGCTTACCGTCTGTCAATTTTGAATTCCCTATGGCTGTTCGTAGCCTGAGCTGCTGCAGCTAGGAAGTCAAGGAAGGAAGCAACTGATACTCTTTTCCATGTAATACTGCTACCCGCTCCTGCTCCTACTCCTGCTCCTGCTGCTGCTACT
>CAJNDV010015336.1:3235-28678 GCA_905221635.1 Symbiodinium sp. CCMP2456 | reverse complement strand
ATGCATGCGTGTACACACACACACACACACATATATATATATATATATATATATATATATATATATGTGATTGTGGTATGTACGCAGGCATGAACACACACACATACGTGCACGAGCATATAAACTAGAACAACATGTGCAACAGTAGAACTTGAATTAAATATATGGCTACATAGTTTCGTTGTATGCACCAACAAAGAAATATGCTGTACGCATGTGCGATCGTTTTAAGAGATGCGGTTTCATCTCGAACTATGTTTAACCGCTTCCTGCATCCATGCCGCAAAGCTAACACCATCCCCCATCCCTAAGCAGATTAGACTGACGAAGCCCAGGGAACTAGATATACTTACTATGACACCCACCCTGCGATTTGCGCACCCGTGGCTAATAGTAGCTGCAGCAATAGGCTGGAATCGAGCAATCCCGTGTCAACCCCAATAAAGTACATAGTGCTGCGCCTGCGCAATACTCAGAGCAGCCGACATGTGTGTTCCGTGTTGGAAGAAGTCGTTAGCGAGGTCATCAAATAAAGCTACTTGTATCATACTCTCGAACATTCAATAAGGGAGCCCATCAGAGGCTCGCATAACTTATGATTTTGAACGTGCGAGCTCCTCTACTTTTTGGTGAAACGACAGCCCATCGTTGCTTCCCCCGTAGGAGAAAGACAGTTTCTTCATCTTTTCGACATGCGAGGGCCCATCTATTCTTGGGAAATGAGAGACCGTTGCATAAGAGGGGTACGCAATCTGGACACGACGCAAGTCCTTAGATGATTTGGACATGTATTGTCGAAGCCACGCATAGTTACTGTGTTTGCGGGGTGGGTCCAGCTTTCTGAAAGTACGGGCCAGTCAAGTATCAAGAGTTGCTTCAACCAGCAGATAGGAATCGGGGGAGGGGTCCCCAAACACTCTTTAATCTAAAGACGGTCCACCCCTCATAGTTCGCGTGTGTAAAGCACGACCTTGGCGTGTTGCTCACGTAGCATTTATGGATGTATCCGTGGTCTATTACCTGATGTCTTTTTCCTCTGATCTGCAGTGATAGTAACGAAGGCAATCGAAGCGCGCTTTGACGAGTTGCTCTGGCAAGCTACTGACAGCAACCGGACCGCAGCTGTTCCACACACAACGGAAAGGCCTGCAAGCTCATATATATATATATATATATGTATACATGTACATATGTATGTATATACATCTTTACATATATATATATATATACAGACGGCGTATATTAGTTTGTTTCTTTTCATTCTGATACTGCATGTTTGAGTTCGGGGGAGCTGCGCTATCCAGAGCACACTAAAGTTTCTGTTGCATGCCGTGCTGTATCATCTGCGTCCAGTGTGTGCAAGCCTAAGGGGTTGCACACACCGAGATTGCCCACGTCCCAACTTTTATGAGGTACGTAACCAATGATCATAGCGGTTCAGTGGTAAACCTTAAAGCCATCTGAATCCTAAAGCCCTAAATTCATGTACATCCTATGAAGCCCCACTCCTAAAGCCTAGACCCTCAAAGGCGTGGCCTGTCGGCTCGCCCTGGCATCCTGGCTTTGCGGCGGCCGAGTCGACCGGTATCCTGGCGAGGGCAGTTTCTCCGAGGGTTCGAAGCCGATTCCCAACGAAGAGTCGAAGTCGGCATAGGCAATCTGTATGCACTGTGTTGGGATGCAGTAACTTGAAGCACAGTACTGCAGAGACCATCGCCTGCAAAGCTACAGGCAAGGTGCTAAACGCCGCATTCGCAACGAACTGGGTCCTGACCTGATGTTCTTTCTTGCTGTATGCAACTGATGCAGGTCACTGCGAAAGGCTGTGGCTGGCCATGTGCTGCGAACTTCCCGCCACAGAGAGGATGCGAAGGGCTTGGTGCATATGGTCGAACGGTGGAGCCCAGCCGCAATCTCTCGCCTGCCCTTCCATCAATGCGGGTCCAGCCAGGAAGAAGCAGAGGAGGATCTGATGTTGCTTGCAACCTGCGGGGTGCTAAGAAACCGCCCGGAGTTCAGATTGTCGGGCATTGGGCGCTTATGATGCGAAGCATTGATCGTAGCAGCCCAGTTCCTAAAAGCTTTTGGAGCATCATGGGATCTGTCATCTGATGTTTGACAAAGAGGGACTTGAAATCGATAATCCGCAACGACAGTAGCAACAGTTCTTTGGGGTTCGCCGCACACCGTCCACAGTCCAAGTAACTCATTATTCCGGGTTCAATCATTTTACTTTTCGGAACGCGTGTATGATGTGCCAATCTGAGAGCAGCCCGACATCTCTTGATACTCCAGGCCTGATGCCATGTAGTTGCCCAAACAATTCTAGCAGGCTGTTGGGAGCCTAGGGGTGAAGGTAAGTCATTCTGCACGATCCTGTTCTTGCCAAAGCCCGAGTCTTGCACCCTAGACACCCAAGCTTCAAATTTCCATCTTCACGCCTTTCCACCCTGAGCAGCAACCCCGCTCTAAACATCTCGCAGCCCAGACTCCCAGACTCCTAAACCCACCTAAACTCTAAATCCTGCGCCACAGCACCCGAGCCTGGTCCCTGACACCTTCTCCTTGAGTCCATAATAAGAATGCTAACAATAACACTATAGCAACAATGCCCATAATGTTTGAATCAATCGATGCTTCAGGTGTGGCAATGGATTGCAGTGCACTGGTGCATGCTTTGTGTAAGCCAAGTGGTCCTGCCCCATGGGGTACCCTCGATGTGACCCGTGTGAAGCAGACAAAGGTTAAATCCTCAGCCCTAAGCTTACATAAATCCTAAACCCTAAATCCTGAACCCTAAACCCAAGCCCCTGAGCCCAGAAGGTCAGGGTGCTGCGGCCATCGCTGCTCCGGACCTTCGCCGAGCAGAGTCCTTGAGCCCCGCAGCTGCAGTCGGGGGTTTGAGGGGTTTAAGGGGTTTGAGGGGTTTGAGGTTTAAGTAAGGGATGTAAGGGGTGTGGGGGGTTTAATGGCTTTAGGAGGTCTCGGCCCAAGTTCAGCTTACTGTTCCTCCCATTAAGTTTCACAGCCTGCGATGCTCAATCTCACAGCCATGCGTTTCTGTACCCCTCCACGTGGGAGACCGGCTGCGCCGAGCTGCTCCTTCCAAGGCATGCCTTTCGGCGACGAAGCAGAGAAGGGCCGGCGCACCTTTGATTTGGGATGTGCAGGGATGTTGTACCTTTTCCTCCAGACGGGAGATCTTCGGCCTCGTTTCTCTCCGCTCCCGACCTCACAGATCGGAGCCTGGCTGCGCTCCACAAGGGCAGGTGTTCGGGATGCGCTCAAGCATGGAGCAGTTTTGGCACTCCGCTGCCAACTTACCTGAGCTGGAAAAGGCATGTCGTTTGTGGCAGCGCTGGACTCGGCACAGCACGCATGGCGGTACGTGGAGCTGTTCCGACTTCGGTGAGTATAGAAGCCCTTCACAGGCCACATTGTGTAGTCGTGGCTCTTGTATGTCTACGCTACGCAGTGTGAGCAGTTTGTTGAGGGATGTGAGGATCTCCTGCCAACGTGCAAGATATTCTGCACCAAGAACATGTTTATCGTTATTCTCACAGGATGGTGGATGGAGATTGCATAGGGCCGCCCGATCAAAGGGGTTTAAGCGGTTTAAAGGGTGTAACGGGTTTAATGGGTTTAAGGGGTTTGACGGGTTCAAGGGTCTACGGGGTTTAAGGGTTGTAGGGGGTGGAAGGGGTTCTTAAGGGGTGTCAGGGGTTTAAGTGGTTTTAGGGGGTGTTACGGGTTTTTTTTGGGGGTTTAACGGGTTTACTGAGTGGAGGGGTTTAATGGGTTTAGGTCAATGGGTTTAAGAGTTTAAAGGGTTTGAGTGGTTCAAGAGGGGTGGGTGGAAGTGGTTTAAGGGGTGTAAGGGGTTGAATGGTTTAAGGGGTGTCAGGGGTTTAAGGAGTTTGTTGGGCTTATGGGGCTCGCATAGATTCTGTATTCAGATCCAAGTGCACAGGGCATTCAGTTGCTCAGGTCCTGATTTGTTGATTAAGAATTCCTTGGCTTGCTTGAGACCTGCCTCGTTCAGATCCAAACACCCCATGCTGCGGAACCTAATCCAGAAGAGACACAAAAGAAGAAAAGCAGCCTTTTGGCCTAGCCTTCTGTAATCCAGGAGCATTCTAGAGCTCCGCGATGTCTAGATTCTAGCTTCAATTTGCTGTGTTTAATTTTCCGTCGCATTTCGTGGTGTCTTGCAGGAGTTCGCTAGCTTTTCCGACTTCAAAGCAGAACATACTAGTCTTCGCAGTTAGAGGCGACACCGCCAGCAAAGCAATCGGAGGCACAAATCCGCGGGCTGTGGTGACTTACCTTCTCAAAAAGACACTAGAAGCACTAAGCCTCAATCCCAAGAAGCACCTTGATCATCAACTCTTCAAGCTGCGAGGGCATGTTGAGCTGTTGGAAACAAGGCCAGGAAAAAGCAACTTTCTTTCGGGTTAGCTTTTCTTTTTCTTAGATTTGCCCAGCTCTTCACGGGTTTTCTCATTGATTCGTCTGTTTCCTTGTGCGCCCTTGTGACATCGGGTTTCCGCGGGGAGCGACGATGATCATACTGGTTAGGGGCTCCCAACAGCCGGCAGCTAGGAGCGTGCGGTCTCGGAGCCCTGCGATCTAACATTTTCTCAGGTCCTAATTCATAGTTTGTACGTAAAGCTGCTGATTTCCAGTACTATGGTAAATGCAGGGGCCGAAAAACGCAAAACAACACTGCAGTTGCTTTGATTCTTGCAAGTTGGATTGCCGCCAGGATGTCCAGGATGATTGGGCGAATGGCCATGATGTTGCATGATATGCATGGGTTCATGTTCCGACTTCAACGCACGCTGTCGCGCAAGGAGTTCGCAGCAGCACCGACTCACCGACAGGGATATCTGCCGTTGAAGCGTAAAGACTCTGGGGCTGGCAATCGCAGATCGGGTTGTGTCGACTGCTTCGAATGGCGTGATGCAGCTACTGACTTCTGTGCCATATGCTTCTGGTAGGCTCCGCAGCTGGAGCACATCGCAGCCCAATATTTTGCCCCGTTGCGCCCGACATGTCCCACCCAGACCATGATCCATGGCCATATGCCGCAGTCCCTGTGCCACTGCCCCTGATGTACCTCGATCACATTCGTCGACATTCCATCAGTAACCCAAGCTCTCGCTGGTCCTGAGGTTTGGCAGATGCGGAAGAAATCCATGGCAGGTCATGGGTGGAGGCCCGCTGCATTCGAAGGCTGTGTTATAGATCTGTGGCTTGAAAAGCCGTTTTTGACGTCTCATGGTGGCATGCGTTTAACAAACTGTGCATAGCATCGAAAGCTGCTTTCAGGTTTCGCGGCAGCTGGAGCACAGCCTGGTGGTGCACTTGCATGACCGCCATGATGAGGTTGCGAGCAATCTGTTTTCGCCAAAGCATCAAGCCACTGACCCGTGAAGTGCAGAAGGTACTGCTAAACCAACATTTGGCTTGCTTGCCTTTCACTACTGGAGGCCCTTGCGCAGGCCACACGTCGCCTGGCATCCCGCCTCGGGAGGAAGAGACCGAATCTTAGTCGTGCCCGGGCCGAAAACGGGTTCAAGGATTGGAGAGTTGTTTGCTGGTTCGATCCTTAGCAGTGCCGTTCTCTTCCGGAACTGGTGCAGTTGAAAGTGGATGATGCCAAAGCTCAATGTTTTCTTGCTGGGAAGTGCAAAAGCTGAGGCATTCTGACGCAGCTGGTGGAGGCCGGATGCATCCTAGAGACGGCTTTGCTTTCCTCGTTTCCTTGCAAGCACGCGACATGAGGCAGCGCCGCCTCCATCGCCAGCTGCACCACGTGAGAGCCTGCATCAGCCACCAAGGCCTGGCTCCGAGAGTTAGAGCACTCAAAAACACATCAGCCTTTCCGGACTTCACTGTTTTGGAGGGCTGTTGTGATGGCAGATATTATGATCCTTAACGGGCCCTTCTAGTATGCAAGACAGTATCGCCGGCTTCCAAAATTTACCTGTGAAAACGACCGTCTTGCAGGCGTGCTGGCCTGTCCTCATTACTGCTGCCCAGCGTGGGTGCACGGCTACCCGAGCCGGATCAGGAACACCCTATGGTCTGCAGTCTGGTCGGTTGTTCTTTTGGTTTTTGTCGGGATTCCAAGAGGGGTGGCTACAGAGTCAGGTTTTCCGTCATCGTTTCTCCCCAGCCAGATAGATTGTCTATATATGTTTCTGGTCTAAGATTGAAGACTGCAGCGCTTTCAGGAACAAGAAGACACGGCTGCGGTCGCGGCTCAGCGCCTGGACCGAGCTTTGCGCAGGCTCCATTGCTTGATCTCTCTACTCTCATCCCCTGACAATGCACGGCAGACATTTCATATCCTGAAATATCCTCCATGTCCAGGCTCTCGCCAAATCGCCGTGCTCTACAAGCCATATTGGCCAGTAGCCCTCTCCGCACAGGTCCGGGTTGGTGCCAGCAGCCTGCCCCCTCGCCGATGCAGCGTGGAGCTCGGTCTAGCTGGGATGACTTTGGACTTGGGAGGTGCTGGGGGGCCTTTCTGTTCAGTTCTTCGTGTCCGCTTGGATGCTCCGCGACCCGAAGCCGGCCAAACTGCAGATATTTCGTTTCTAGTTTTAAAGTAACCATCGATGTTTTGTGGAACGACAGGCTGCCATGTTCGACCTTGATGATGTGCAGGCCGGCATTTCGGAGGGTCAGGGGTTCGGCTTTCCGGAGTTGCTTAGAGGGAAAGGTCACGGCGTTAGAGCGGTCTGCACAGCCTCCCGGCTGTGCCGCCTTTGTTGATGTGAGCCGAGGATGTGATACCCAAGCAGTAAGCCAGAGGCCCCCTTTTGCTGACCGCATCCTTAAGCCCGGAATCCTAAACCTTTAAAGCGTTTCACAGTTCCTGCGAGTCGAGGTACCTATGGCCTTCGTTTTGGACGATGCACGCAGCTACATGTACCCTGCAGACGGGGCCGAAGGCTGCCTGCAAATCAACGTGTGATGTCAACAAGTCAAGTATAAGCACTGCTCCGCTCAGCCCCCAAACACAGTGGTAACAAGAATGGAGTTCTTATGTTCAACGTAATGCAAACGCTGGACACATCCGGCGGTTCCCCGCCTCCTGCGGTGGCACCTCTCTTCCGGCGACGGTCTCATGCAGATTTTGGGCTTCGACTCGCGTCCCTGTCGCAGTGCGGTGCGTGTTCTTGGGTGACAATGGTGCTACTGCTACAGTGTGTCGTGCACTTTGGACTCATGAGGTTCGCCTCTGGAATGGTTCTCGCTATGTACGGCTTGAACCATTGGTATGTATGTGTATGTATGTGTAAGCGGGTATGTATGTACGTACGTACGTCCGTGCGTGTGTACGGATGGATGGATGTATGTATGCACGTATGTCTGTAATATTTCAGTATGACTCGACTTGGCAGGTCAGGCGTGTCATGCTCGCTCTGGGTTGTTCACGCCGGTTAGCAAGTGTCCCAGATTTCGTGAGCGATCAGTTCTGAGAAGTGGCTCTGCTTTCGGTAGCCTTCCCAGTCCCCTAAACCCTAAACCCTAATTAAGGCCTACACCCAAAACCCAAAACCCTCATTTGGTTCCCGAATCCGTAACCCCTAGATCCGAAACCCTTAACCGGAGGTGGTTCGGAGGAGCTGCAGCCGGACGCCGTCTTGCACCGAGCTGAGTCACCAGGTTCGCCAGGACTCGTACTGCATGCTTTGCTCACTGGACTCAGGGTTTCATTAGGGTTTCACAAAGGCTTGCTAAAGGTTTCAAGGACTTTGCAAGGGCTTTATGAGGTTCCAGAGCCTTATAAGGCAACAAATGCAGGGATATGAATAGCTGTAGCTTCGTTGTGAGTTCCAAAGCCCCTTTGACTTTTGGCATTGTCCGTTCAAACTCCAAACTCGCCCAGACGGCTAATCGACCCAGAGTGCCACCCTTGCTCGAAGCGCCACGGCACTTCGTAAACATGCCTAAACCCTGAAGGTAGATAATTGCACTGATTCTGAGGAGCTAGAAAGAAAGAGATTCTGGAGGATTTTATTAGCCCTTGCAGCTTGAAACGTTGACGGCTGAGGCGTGGGCCGCTCTTGGCAGATGCGGGATGGCTAGCCCGGATCTTGGCTGGGATGCAGCCTGACCTCTTCATGGTTTCAGATTCGATCTAGGAAACCTGCACACAAGTAAAGATAAGCAGACTCTCATACTCCTGTCTGGAACAAGCATCGTTCTATTTTCTGAATACACCTCAAAGCGAGATTTTTCTGCTCACTCGCGAATGTCTGCTGCGAAGCAGAGCATGTCGCTGAAACCACATCTGCAATCCCCATGTGGGTCGCCGGTGTCATTATTGCGACGCAGAATGTCAGCTGCTGGGCCTCTGAACTGGCATGTGCAGGCTGTGCCATGTCCTAGTGTTAAACTCAGCGCACATGGCATGGCAGTCTCTTGAAGGTCCTTCGCGGGCAGTCGTGCTGCACATGAACCAGACTGTGGTTTGTTCTTGCTCAACACTGTGACGCGCCACCGAAACCACACTTGCGGCCGGCAGTTCTCTTGGCAGCGGGTGTCAACAGAGTTGCGCACAAAGAGAGATGTGGGCCTCTGAACCGGCAAGTGCGACGAGCGTCACTTGCCGGTGTTAAGCTGCACACACAGAAAAGGAGCCCGATCTTGCTTTGGCGACAATGCCGTCCTTCCATCCGGACAGTCTTGGTCTGTCTGAATCCAAGCATGTCGTTGTCAATATCGTGAGACAAGTGCAGGCCTGCTGGGCTTCTCAGAGGGCTTCTCAACTGGCATGTGTAGGCTGCGCACAGTCTTGGTGGTAAACTCCGAGCGCATGGCGCTGCTTGTGCAGCGTATGTGGTAAAATGTCCTTTGTGGGTAGTTGTGTGGCGCACGCATGTAAGCCTGTGGCTTGTTCTTGCTCAACACTGTGACGCGCCACCGAAACCACACTTGCGGCCGGCAGTTCTCTTGGCAGCGGGTGTCAACAGAGTTGCGCACAAAGAGAGGTGGGCCTCTGAACCGGCAGGTGTGCTGAGCGTCACTTGTCGGTGCTAAGCCACATGAACAGAGAAGACGTTTCGGTCTAAACATCATGAGACAGGCACGGCTGGAAGCTTGTCGCAGGAACGTTTTAATATGTCTTCCCTAGAATATCTGCACTATCCTCTGCTCTGCCCACCGACCCAAGCTCGCCGGCACGTGCCTTGCGATTTTCATCAGCCAGGTGTTTCGTCTCCGTGCTACGGACTTGTCCAACCTTCTCGGCCGCAGGGGGCGAACACAGGGAGAAGGTGCTGAAAGAGATTTCGGACAGTTTGTTGTTGTTCGGCTACAACAACAATTCTTACAACAACTACAACAACCACAACGACAACAGCAACAACAACTTCTACTTCAGAAAGGGACGCTGTGGGGGCCCAGTTTTCCCACACAGTGGATCTGAAGGATTTCTTGGATGCCTTGTCTATTGTTTTGAACTACTTTTATCTATACTGCTTCAGTGATGGTTCTACTTGTACTTATGAGTGTTACTACTGCCGCAGCTACTAGTAGATGACGACGGCGGTGGTGACGACGACTACCGCTACTACTATCACTACTGCTAGGTCGCTGCAACAAGCTGCTCGAACTCCTTCGTTAGAATCTGTTGTAGGACGTCAAAAGGTGGGGTCGTTGTTTTCAACCTCAATAGTGCCGAAATGACCGCCGCTAGCACCGTCACCATCGTCGCACTCCTCCTTATCATCATCTTCTTCAGTGCTATAAACCTCATCATCATCATCATCATCATCATGATCATGACCATCATCATCATCATCATAATCATCATCATGATCATCAAAACCACCACCCTCAGCATCATCATCATCATCATCATCATCATCATCAACATCATCATGATCACCGCCATCATCATCATCGTCAGCGGCAGCACCATCATCATCATCATCATCATCATAACCCTCATCTTCATTCTCATCATCATCATCATCATCATCAGCGTCAGCATCAGCATCATCATCATCATCATCATTATCATCTTCAGCATCTTCCACACGGGCTTGTCAAGCAGACTAGGCAAGAAGAAGATCAGCATCCCCATCTTCTTCATCATTGCCGAAAACCCACAAGTATACTTACGGTCATCATGACTGCCACCACCACCGCCACCATCATCCGCAGCACCATTCTCATGCCCATCACAGTCATCGTCAAGGCTGTCGCGATGATGATGATGCTGCTGATGATGATTATGATGACGGTGATGATGAGAATGATGACGATCACGACGACGACGACGCTGATGATGATGATGATGATGGTGATGATGATGGTGGGATATGGTGGTGATGGTGATGGTGGTGATGATGATGTTGATGATGATGATGATGCTGGTGGTGGTGGTGGTGATGATGTTGTTGATGATGATGGCGATGACCCTGCACTCACAAGCATTGTACAATGTTGTATGTGGCTTTCTTCTGCGCTTTGAAGCCCAGCTTTCGTCCAGGCATCTCGGAGCTCGTCCAGGTGCCAATCCCGCAGCCGGCGAAAGCTGTGTCCCAGCCGGAACTGAGTCTGGAGTTTTGTTCCAAGGTGTTTGAGGTGCTCTTGCGTTTAAGCAGGTGGTGCTTCTAAGGCACATATCCTGAACTGTAGGTCATTCCTTTCACTTCAGCTCCTGTTGCAATGATACCCCTTCCGGGTGGATTACACACCCTCCCGATCAGAGAAAGGGTCTCTGAATAAGTCGCCCTTCGAAGCAGAGGCTGCGCCGGCAGATCCATTCTTCGGTTGCCCGTCTGGTTTTCATGCAGTTCGACACTTGGGAGACACGAAACAGAGCTCAGGGCTAGGGTCAGGATTTTCATTTAGGACCAAGGGTTTGCTCTGGTGCTTGGTCGGGGAAGAGGTGGTCCACATCTCAGTTCGCATAGGATTTGGGGCTTGAAGCTTGTGCCTCGAAGTGGCATTGAGTCTAAATCACAAGAGGCTTGGCACGCGACTGTTCTTCCTGTATGTGTTGATGCTGTTACTGTGGTCCTACGCATGACTGGTATTGGATTGTGACTTCTCATGTATGGTTCTGGTTGTCATTAGTATTGGCGGAAATTGTCAAGCAGCCATATTCTTCTTCGCGTTCTCTATCGCTCTTCTTGGTGGTGGAGCTAGCATGAGAATGTCCGTAGCAGTGCGATTGCAAGCCGTGTCGCAGATGCAGGTGCTGTTGCTTCAGTGGCCGCCTTTTTCTCTGCTCCTCCCCCGACTGTTGCTGGCAGTGTTGAGTTTCTGTAGTTGCTATTGTCCCTGTCCTTGCCTAAAGCTGCTGTTGATCTCCTTGCTGTCGCTGCAGTGGAGCCAGGTCTGCTCCGCGAAGCCGCGAGAAAGTTTCGGCCGCGGCAGAGAGAGTGACATTGGCACAGGTTGGCATCGAGGAGCCCCCGAGGGGCTGTCGTCCTCACGATGGGCCAAAGTGTCCGCACGGCAGCTGCTCCTTGTCGAGCTGTGGAGTGCTGGTTCATTTCGAATGCACTCGAATCGTCTGAGCCATTGCGCTTGCAAACTGTTCAGGAAGCATCCGTGGGAGAGGCGTTTCCTCGACACATGGATAGCTTAGCATCGTAAGTAGAGTCGAGTTGCCTCAACTCGCACATCTTTCGGCTGTGAGCCCTGGACCAAAGAGCTGCTTGTTGTGGTGGTGGTGGTGGTGGTGGTGGTGGTGTTGATGGTAGTGGTGGTGATGCTGGTGGTGGTGGTCCTCATCGTGTTCAGTCGTCCAAGTCGTAGTCGCAGTCGTCGTGGTGTCGTCATAGTCATCGTCTCAATCAGCACCAGCAGCCACAGCTACCCCAGCAGAACCAGCAGCCAGCAGAACCAGCAGAACCAGCAGCACCGCCAGCAGCACTGCCAGCAGCACCGCCAGCAGCACCGCCAGCAGCACCAGAGCCACAGCAATGCCCTCAACGCCACGACGAGCGGAATCGACACCAGCGCCAGCACGAAAAAACACCAGTTTGTTATGAGACTGCGCTGCCTGACTCAGCTGCATAGTTTTGCCGCAGTGCCTGAGTGACACAGCATTGAAGTCAATGTTGTGAGCATCTCTTGCCTGGCCCGCAGAGCGAGCGCCTCCGTGTCCAAAGCCAGCGCCGGTGCCAGGATCTTCTTGGGAGGGATTGGTGAGAGCTTGATCGCCTCCCTGCCCTCTGTTGTCTCTTTGATTATCAGCGAACCCTAAACCCTTTACCCCCAAATCCGTAAAACCACCACACCGGAACCCTATACCCTAAACTTAGGCCCCAAACCCTAAATCCTGAACCCTAAACCCTAAAGCCTCCCCAACCCCCTGATCCAAGAAGGTGAAGGTGCTGCCCCTGAACCCCAAATCCGCAATCCCCCAAACCGGTTGACCCTGAACCCTCACAGGCGGACCCCACAACAGGGCCTCAAAAGAACAGCCCTGGACCCTATGAGGGTCTGGGGTTTAGGGTTATTAAGAGGGTCAACCCTAAACCCTAAACCCTAAAGAGGGTTTAGGGTTATTAAGAGGGTCTACCCTAAACCCTAAACCCTAAACCCTAAACTCTAAATAAGGTTTAGGGTTATTCACAGGGTTCAGGGTTTAGGGAAATGGCCCCAGGAGCTTGGCAGGGCAGAAGCTGCCATGCTGCGGCTTCTCGAGGCGGTCGCCGGGGGGACTTCGGGCCTTCTTAGTGCAGATTTCTGCACTAAGAATATTATACAAAATAGTCCAAATAGTGGAGATATTGCAAATAATTCAAATAATCATGATGTTATTAAGGTTCATATGGGTAATAATGATAATAATAATGAAGGAGTCTTCAAGGGCCGAAATTAAATATATAGTCCTCATCACGCATTACGAATATTCTAAGCCCAATTAACTCCCTTTTTTAAAGAGGGGGGTGGAAGTGTAGAAACCAGGGGTTTGCACTGATTTTGCGGGCTTGGGCTTCACTTCCTATGCCCCAAAGCCACAAAGCCCCATGCCTTGAACTCGCAATTGCTGAACCCTGAACCTCGAAGTTCCGAAACAAAGGGGCGGTGAAATGACCTGGAAAGGCCGTGGAAGCTCATGGCCCAAATGCTCCATCAGGTGCATGTCTTAGTTCTTCTTGGGTTGCTTTGATGGAAGCCGTTCAACCATTCTCTTACACTGCACCAAGAGCGGAAAGGTCACTGGTCGTTATTCCTTTTGCTGCTTTGGCGGGTTCTTCTGGTATGTGGGCAATCTTTCGTTGTTTCCGTTTGTATGAAGACCAGCCAGGGTGTCTTCAAGAAATCTTTGAAGGTTCACTCACACCTGGGCCTCTCGCGAATGTTGCGACAGCCCTTTGTATCTACATTGGTGTTCCCTGTAACTAGCTTGTCTATCTTCGAAAGCAGTCTAGTACATTCGTACGGCTTCCGAGTCTGAACTTTGAGGATCTGCGGTGATAGCAATATCTCCAGCCACCAGAGCTGAGAATTGACTGCTGCAGGAATCTACGAAATTGGAATTGTTGGATCGCTCCGGATGACTCTTTGCACAGTTCAGAGATGACCCGGTTTGCGAACTTGCCTGCATTCTGCTTGCACTGTCGGTTTGCCGCATCTTCATCCTGCAACGCGCAAGCCAGACAAGTTACCAAGCCAGCAGACACCCCTGGCTGTAAACGACATTGTGACAGGAAGACTCAAACACTACTCGTAATATTGTTTGGTCCTAAACCCTAAACCCGAAAATCCTGAAGACCGATTCCGAGACGACGCTGCTGCGAGACAGGTCCCTCCACGCCGCAGACTCAGCCAAGCTTGAGCCTGCCCGAGTGACCGAAAAAGGAGCGCAATCCGGAGTCTCCCAAACCCGCAACCCAAAAAGTCCATGAACCCCCTAAGACCCTGAAGCCGAAGCTCTCAAATGGGCATGTGGCGAATTCCTTAGCCAACTGGACTCAGCTTTCACGTTGTTTGCTCTTTCATCGGCGAGAGGACAGCTAATGTCTTTCAAGATCTCTGCCCAGAGGCCGAAGTGGCAGAATAGGCTCTGCTCCAAGTCTGTCTCTTGAGCCGTCTGCACTTGGAGGTTTCCTTCTGGCACTCTCCCTCCATGGTACAAACCTGTGCAAGTTGGTCGAAGCACTTTGCCAAAAGTCCGAGCTCAGAGCACTGAGGAGATTTCCTGAGTTTATATCTCTTCTTGTCAGCTGTGGCTCAAGCACAGAGCCCCAGACATCGGGGAGAGCGCGACCCCAAAACTGGGAACCTACCGCATCCCTGTCGAGGACGGGCGCTCTTTTCGGTTTTCAGGGAGGGATGCCTGAGCTAGCCAGATGCCAGCAAGACCCGAAACCCGAAATGGGACCCGAAACAGGTCATTGTAGCGTTGTGCAGAAGTGCAGAGGCTTTGGCATCCAGGAGGTCTCGAACCAGAAGATTGTGACAGGTAACCCATCAAAACCCCAAACCCAAAACCCCAAGCCCCAATTTAACAGCCTGAGTTCCAAACTCCTCGGATGCAAGATCCCCACCGGTCGGAGTAGGACCTCTGCTTTGGGGACCCCAAACCCCTGAACCCTAAACCCTAAACCCCCCCGCCTTCGGAAAGTTTCCGGTGAACCGCAGCCCGGAAGCCTGAAGATCCCAGAAGAAAGCCCGCTCCGTCACTCCGAGAGGATGTTGGTACCGGAGGCGCGAGCCGAATTCTTCTGTAGATGTATGAGATGTTAGAGGTTACATCTTTGATCTTGAAGATCAGAATGACATTCGCGCATAAATATTATATGTTGCATATTGCATATATATATATATAACACAGATTATGCGTGATCCTGCAGTATTTAGTATGCCGTATATTTTCAAGGCCCAAAGCAGACCTGCGAAGTTCGCAAAGTGCAAGGTTCTAGAGTCTAGAGGCCATTTTCAGGGTTCGGATGGTGTCGGTCTGAGCTTCAGAGAGGTGTGGCGAGACATGGGAACCTTTCGAATTTCGTTTGGTGCCGCTGCTTCGTGTGAAACCCTATAGCATGTAATACATAATATGTAGTACATAGTCTATAACAAAAGTATGTATAATCAATAATCAATATGTAACACAGCTCAGATCCTTGTGTTTTGCGCAATGTAGCTGCGGCACTTGGGCTGACCCACGGACACGTACCTTCTGTCCTTTAGGTTCTACAAAATTCTGGAAACGGGGGGGGGTCCCTAAACCCTAAACCCTAAACCCTAAGCTCTAAGTTCTACAAAATTCTGGAAACGGGGGGGGCTGTGCCAGGCGCAGACTCGGGCGCGGAATGGGAGAGGCATCCTGGCCTTGGCCCCAAACACCACGGCGCAGGGTCACATGTACTTGGAGGATCATGGGACTTGGGGTTATAAGTAATGATGGGTCTAGTTACCTTATATATAACCCTAGTTACTAAGTCCCATGAACCTCTAAGTATGGGGGTGGGAGAAGGGAGCACTAGGCCTTGCAAACAAAAGCGCCCAGTGATTAGTGTTCTGCGCCGGCAGAAATCGATCGATAGTTTGGGGGTGTGGGCCTCATCGGAGCCGTTGGAGTTTTCCTGCCCGGCCAGAAGCACCATTTCTGGTGCTCAGGTCGCTGCGATTGTCGCCATCGCAGCATTCTCCCTGAGCTATGTGCGGCCGAGCTTCGTTCCGCTAGCAGCCCAGAGTCCATGGTAACCTTAGCCCACAACAGCTGCTCTGTTCGACCTGCTGACTGCAGTGTCGTGAGGAGACAGAGAGCCCATGTAAACGAAGTTATTGAACATCCTCCTTCTCGGGAATAGTTGTCTTACTTGCATCCTACCCGGCCAAGCACTGAAGCTCGTACCCCAGGAAAGAAGCTCTTGAGTGCACGCTGTGAGGCCCCCGGCAGCTCACAATGCGAAGATGGCCAAGGACCTCGGCATTCGATTCGTACGACTTCTTTTCTGAAGACCTCTACTTACTCTACTTTCAATGAGCATGAATGCACGCCCCAGGAAGAGCTGGTGCGTGTCTCAGACGGGCGTTGGAGTGCTTTTTGGACTAGGGGTAGAGGATGTTCGGGTTGTCAGGATTTTTGTGCCCCACGCGTGCGAGGCCCCGTGGGATGGGCTTCAGGACTGCCTGGAGGACAGGGCTTCAAAAGGACATAGCAGTGGGAGTTGACAATTTAAAAGTCCTGATTGGCAGGACGGGGTGGATGGTGCCCTGACAGCTTCGACCTGAGATGCGATGTCCGAGTAGGGAGCCCGTGGCGAACAGAACCCTGAGGCTGTGGAAGACTTTTTCAGCTCAGCAGATGAGCTCGTGGGCCCCTCTCTGTTCCTCGGCCTTGTTCCTGCAGCGCGCAGCCCTCACTCGTCGGGGGGATGTCTGAGCCGTTGGTTTTGGGCCAGGAATCCACAGCTCCTTCCGGCCGCTGGTGCGCCCGCTCCAAAGAAGGCGGAACTGAGCCCAGATTTCAACTTACCTTAAGCTCCGGCGAGTGCCTCTAGAGGCCCGGATGGTGTCGGAATGTGTCGGATAGACAAAGGCTCCACTCTGAGGGCAAGTTGGTACCCTCCTGCGCGTCAGGACGGCCTACAGCAGGTGATCGAGCCCCTGACCAAGCTTTACATGCGCTACAGGCGCACACCTGGCCAAGACGCGTTGTCAGTTGCAAAGTTGCCAGGTTTGTTCAGCAATGCAACCTTCCTTGCAATTCCTCGAGCACTGACTTCAAAGATACACAACTCGGACAGAACACTGATAAACTTAGCCCTTACCGGCAACTGGTAAAGCCTCGAAGCCCTCGACTCCATAGCATCTCTGCTCCGAAAAACAGCGGACCTGCTCGCCCACCCCGTTCGTGCGTCGCCAGGACCGCCATCTATCCTCGTTGCAAGGAGTGCAAGATCGTGGCGTCCCCAGAAATTTGGATCTTGCGTCCAATATAAAATACTACAGTACCGTACAGTATAGTATAGCATAGTACAGTACAGACCACGAGACCGAAGATCCCCGAACACGGAGAGAGCCGCCCCCGGCGAGCCTCCTATGATCTGCGCGCAGATCGTCCGCTTCGGAAAGCTTTGGCGAACCTGCCGCATTCGCAGGCACAAGGCGCAACGAGATTAGACTCAGGGTTTTTGTTGTAGAGACTCTCGCGTCAGAGCTTCATGATCTAGACCCTGACGCGAATCGGCGAAGTAAGAAGCAAGAGTTGCACCAACGATCATACAAGCAGGGTCCCGGCTCCACCGCCGAATCAAGGGCATGTGTTGCATGCTTCGCCCAACTTAGTCTGATCAGCGGACAGATCGTGCCGCACATGCGTGGTCTTCTTCCCAACGTTTCCCGATTGTTGACTGCTCATGCATGTGCACGACCTTCCCTTATGCATTTTGCAACTAGGGGATCTTGGAGCAGGGGAAGGGCCAGTGCCAGGCAACCAGGGTGTGGTGCCCGAAGACTGGAACTCTACCACATGGCAAGGGCGTTGACATGGCCGATGTAGTGTGATAAGTTTGAGGATTCCACAACACGCTGCCCATTCAAGTATTCAAGTAGCGTGGCAGCTTCAACACGACTCGCGCCTGCGCAGCAACGGCAGCCCGGCATCACAACGTTCAAGAAGCGGATGAACAAGTACCAGGGGCCCTGACCTTAGCGAGACGGGAACCAGGATTTGTCGCTGAACTTCACCTCGAGCGATCGTAACTACGGTCACTACAATATCCTGCATGATGGGCTTGTCTTGGGTGCGCATTTTGGAGCTGCAGCAGAGCTCCAGAATTGAACCCAAAAATACGTCCAAAGCCGCCCAGGTGGAAGCAGTCGTCCCCGGGGCGCTGAGAGGTTGGTTTTCTGGACGGGATGTCGTGCATTCTTGTGGTTTAGCAGAAAGGTTTGGGTTGTTGCTTTTTTGCAATTGGATAGCCGCGTAGCCGGTCGTTGAGTTCATTACTTAGTGCCCAGTTTCTCGAGGTGAAACATTGAGGCCTTTGTTTTTCTAGGCGGCACATATCACATAACCGCTGTAGTTGGCAGCCACTCTGTTGCTGGCAGGTTCTGGAGCACGCTTACCTCAAAGATTTTGTGATCCTGGAGTCGGATTTCTGGTCAAGTCCTACTGCAAAATTTGATCACAGGGTTTAACGCTTACATAATCCGCAAGTTCAAACAGCTATAAGCTAAAGCCTACTCACCTGAATCCAAAACCCCGAACATGTCTGTGAGTTTCGTGTTTTTAGAGCCTGAACTCGTGCAGGCCGCTGCAGAGGCGCACTGATGCGACAACCTGGGCACCTCTTCTCGCGAGGGGGAACAGCACGAAAAACAAGGGTGCCCCTGAGTTTTCCAACGGGTTCGGTAGGGGAGGTTGTTGAAGCCTTTCAGCTTCCAGAACTGTTCGGCCGCTTTTGGAAGTGTGCAGCGATCGAGTCCACGCACTCGTAAGTATACTCGTTTCAGTCAAGAAGCTTGTACGGGGCCCTGACTGCATGGTTCTGCCGGCAAAACCTGAGCTCTGATCTGTGCTTCCCGGCTACCGCAGCTGTTGGAACTGCCGAGCTTTCAAACTCTCGTGATTGCAATCCTTCGCGGGGTCGCCCCTTCCTTGCCGCCCAGCTGCACAGACAGAGTTGCGGGAAGGGCTGGAGCTTCAAAGACCAGATACAGCCTTGAGCCTTAGTCGCGCAAGGTTAGTTCATCTCGGACGACACGTGCGACGCTCAGGAGTGCGGCAAGGTGTGAAGGTGGATGTTGAGGTGTTGAGAGAGATAGTCAAGTCATCCCTTCCCTGGGACACAAGCAAGCTTCAGGAGTGCTGCACCAGCACTGATCTCACATGCCACTCGCATGTACCCTCGGACCCCGAACACCAAACTACCTCAGCTTGCCGATTTCGACCTGCTTCAGGTTTTGAGATTCAGCTAGGGCAAGTTTCCGACAATGACCGCCGGGAGCTCAGAGGAGCTCATTGGAATTGCCTATGTGCAGTCAAGGAGAGAGAGAGAGAGAGAGAGAAAGAGATATATATATATATATATATATGTCATATATATATATATATATATGTATGTATATATACATATATTATATATAGTACATATATATATATATACATATATATATATATATAGAGTTACAGTAAGTGTTACAACACACTTGAACACATACAGAGACAACTCCAACTCCCTAAAGGACTTCTGACTGTCTGGTCAGCTCCCCAACCCCGAGACTCTCAACACGGAAATCCTAACCGTCCTAACCCACCCCAAGCCCAAATATGACAAACACAAACAAAACTCAAGCCGCACATCTTCAAACCACAGGCTCATAATGGTCATGGCAATACACAGCAATACCCTACAACTACTACAAACCCCAGACCCTAAGCCTGAACCCCACACTCCGGACCCCAAAGCCGGAAGATCCCCAACAACCCTTCATACCCTAAAGCCCCAAACACAACAAAAAGGACCCCAAAAGCTTGAAGCTCAAATACCCTGCACCTCCGCTTGACTCTCCAGCTCCTTGAGGCCAGCCGTTGCCAGGATGCCAGTGAGGCCCAGGGCTTCGGCCGTTCTTTGTTTCAGTACTGTTGCGTAGATAAGTACTTAAGACACATATATATGTATACATATATATATATATATCTATATATATATATATATATATTTACACACACACACACACATCTCTCTCTCTCTCTCTCTCGCTCTGTGCGTATGTATGTGTGTATGTATGTGTGTATGTATGTGTGTATGTATGCATGCCTAGAGGATGTGCTGGTGGCGTCGGATACGGTGGAGAGAGGTGTGAAGTGGGGAGGGTTCCCATGAAGATGTGGAGTGGAATGGCGAGCAAAAACCATGACAAGTGCCTACGAGACCAGCCGGAAAGGCCAACACCTGGGGAGCTGGGAACTTAGCCTGGAGGAAACGGAGTTTCAAGCCTCGCTCGAGGTATGGACTTGCTGAACGTAGCTTCCAGGTTGGGTCCGTCTTGAAGCATCTTGAAGATACCTTAGGTCGCTCCAATGCCAGAGTAAAACCAGTGACCTAGTGGCCCCCAGACCAAACTGCTCTGGGCTCCTAAGGCTCGTAAGGCTCGGCGTCAGAAGGGAGATTTCCTGCGATGTAGGCCTCAGTCCCTAGCGGAGTCTGCCATCCGAGGCCACACAGAACTTCGCCAACGGACAAGTCCAGGTGGCTAGTCTGCTCGCAGCAAGCAGCCTGTCTTCCCGATCAAAGCTGCAGTTGTGAGATCGTTGTGGTAGCAGCCACCGTGTGGTCGCTGTACATTCTGTGTTACCGGCATCGAAGATCATCTTAAGCGAATAGGCCACCTTCACTGAATAGGGTCGCTTCCGTTCTGTTTGGTTGAGGAAGCACCGTTCGGAATCACACGACCCCGTCCCTGTCACTATAAGCTCCCGAAGCAGGAGAACGATGTGAGCAAAAGCCGCACAACGTCTTCGGAGGCTCTGGTCAAAGTGATCTGCCGGGCGTGATTCGTCGGATGCGAAGTGGGGGTTCCCAAAAATAGGGGACCCCAATATAGTACCCCAAATAGTAGGATCCCTATTATAAGGACCCCCAAATAAGGTAACCCCTATTTTCGGAAACCCCCAAGTGCCAGGAGTCCAAGGCCCCCATCTTGAAGGACCTCCTCCCAAGCAGATCCCGTTGGGCGGACATCGAGGTTCGGTGTTCGCCGTTTTCCCGTGCCGGAGCTTGTGGGCTTGTGGGTTGCCAGGCTTCAGTGCTTTGTCGACTTGGGGTGATGGCTCACAGCCTTTGAGAATTTGCGTGACACATGGAAGCCTTCCTTCTTCCCGAACCCGAAACCCGAACCCCGAACAGGCGCAAAAACCCCGAAGCCCTTTTGAGAGCCAGGTGGAGGACACCTTCGATGAGGAACTCTACGAATCCGACTCAGGCTCGGGGGCTCTTGGGGCTGAGTCTATCGGCTCTAAGCTGCAAAACCGGAAAACTCTAAACATATTATAGGGGAACAAATATTTTTTCCCCTATAATATGTTTAGTAGCTGTCTCCGCCCCTGGAAAGTCTCAAGCTCATCTGCGAAGTCGTTTGGGTTGAGCTCTCCAGAGGTGCATGGTGACACTACAAACAGGGATACTATGTCTGAACGTTGAGGCTTCCGTGGCAGTTAGGTTTAGAGGAGGTTACTTTCCGTAGAAAGACTACCTGTGACACAAAAGTCCCTGTAGCACAAGACAAGACCGGGCGGGCGCCTGGCCTTTGAATGGAAGGTGTTAAAGCTTCATGGGTAACATAGGGGCCTTAACAATTAGAATAGGATTTGGGGGTGTCGCACGACACTGAGACCTTTCTACAGCTTAAGCCTTAAGCAGTGGCCTCAAACACTTGGGAGGAAGTCCAAGGCCCCCAAATCCCATCTGCAATCGCCAGGCTCCCGCACGAATGCCCCTGACGAGATGCTCGCCGAGCGCAGGCAGCTCCCTCCTCGGATTGTCGCTTTTCGCTGTCAGTTTCGGTTTTCGTAGCAGGGCTCCCATCGAGCACTTTGCATCTCCACGTGGGTTTTGTCCTCAGGCTAGGACCGCGTGGGGGACGTCGCCCCAAGTTCCCCGTCACAGCGGAGACGAAGGACAAGATGACATGGCTGTGTCAGAGAGATGGAGACCTATGTATGCATTCATCTTTTACAACAAAAATTGCATCTATCTATCCAGCGAGCTGTCCCTATCTGTCTGTCTGTCTGTCTGTCTATCTATCCATCTGCCTACCTGTCTATCTTCCTATTTATGTCAATGCGCATGTGTCTTGACAATGTACGCAAAGAAACCCTTGTACGATTATAGAGCACAAATACGTTTGCAATATATATATATAGTGCAATGTAATGTGTGCACGTACATGTACATGTTTTTGTATGCATACATTTACACGCACATGTATATGTGTGTGTGTGTATCTGTATGTGTATTTGGATGTGGATGTGCATGTGTGTGCGTGTGGATGTGGATGCGTGCGTGTATTTGTATGTGTGTTTCATATATGTATATATATATATATGTATATATATATATATACATACATATATATGTGTTTAGTTAACGATTGATCCTTCGTGCTTTCAAGACAAGTCGGGCTTGGGAGTAGTGCAGCGGTCCGGCTTATGACTCAAAAGCCCGTGTGTTTGCATGCCGTCTTGGCGGGCAGCACGTCCAACTCTTTCCAGAACCGTGATGTCGCATGTATTGAGAAGGCAGGGTGCAAGTAGTATCCCGGATTGCAGTTCTAATTATGATTATCCGTGTAGTCATGTACTTCCCTCAGCCAGAGACACACAATCAACTGGGTCAGCAGCAGGTCCATGTTCAGCCGCCGGTGAAGCCCGTTGTCGAGGCTGTGGGTGTATCTCTGTGGTTTCAGTTTCGTGCAAGCTGGCATATAATAGGAAGGGCTGCGCTTTGTGTGCGATCGCGGAGCCGAGCAACCCTGGTCACCCATGGTCACAGTAAGAACCTGTGCTGGGCCCGACAATCGCAAATCCCAGCCCGAAAGCCAACCGTGCATCCAGACGACAAAGTTCGAGAAGTCCTTCAACAAGCCAGCTCCGCAGCAGGCGGTGTTGGTTGGCAGATCAGGGTGGGTTCTGGAAGATCCACTCAGCGTGTCACCTGTACTACAGATTCCAACAGTTTCAGATAGCAAGTCGGAGCTCCTTTGCCGACTTTCGCCCTGAAGACCTGGCACGTCGAAGCTTGGGGCGACTGGGGCTATGCCGGGTACTGGCCTCAAAAAAGCTGCGGTCATGTGCCACAACTCCATGGCTTACAGTTTACAGTTGCAAGGCGGATCCGTGGTGGTTGGATTTGGGTTGCTCCGAGAGCCTTCGCATGGATTTCTGACCAGCCGCAGAAAGCTGAAATCACTTCAGCCGGTAGTTTAATTCATGTGCAGGTCCTGCACATTTTAGCATGCCAGGGGTAGGGACACTCTTTGCTTAGCTTCAGATCAATGGAGCCTTGCGTGTCTTCGTTGTCGGAAGTGATGCCACAGATGAACGATCGCAACTCAGACCCTAGATCTAATGGTCCTTTCCCCGTACTTGCCACTTGTTGAGCTGTTTGTGATCCTGCAAAAGCTTGTGCACTGCAGCTGAACCGAGGTACGACGCCTCGTACGATGCCTCCTATTGGCCAAGCCGCGCTGATATGGTCGGGCGCCGAGCCCACCAAAAAGCCAGGGCTCTGAGCATCTCCACTCTCCTACATCCGCCAACCGTCTCCATTCGGCACGTAGGCAATCCTGCACCGCCTTTCAAAAGCAAAGTCCTATCACCAGTACTTCCGAAAAGATGCTTCTTGTCCCACCGCCGCAGGAGGAGAACGATCGTGATGCGTATGATGATGGTGATGCTTGATGAGGACCTCAACTCGAATGCAAGGATTGCCTTTGCTTTCTCCGAGGATGACTCCTGGCGCCGCCGAGGGCAAGACATGGATGAGGTGGGCTTTGCGGGTGAGCGCAGATGGTTCGCGACCAGTCCGCTGACCAAAGTACAGTGCTTGTGAACAGCGACAGCTACTAAGCCTTTTGCAGACAGGGCCCTGCGCCCTTTCAGTGGCATGTCCTCAGGGCTGGGGCTACTCTCGCCGTGCTCGCGACACAGGTCGGAGGGACAAGGGACAATCTGCACTATCGGGCGGTAGAGTCTCGTGCCTTTGGCTCAGGCGGTGATCTTGGATACCGGGCCGGCAGAGGATGGGGCCGGTATGGCAGGGATTGGTACTAAGATGCGCTCGTACGCCTTGCTAGTGTAGAGATTTGTTTTGGAACGTGCGCGCATGAAGTTGCGGAGACACACGAGACGGTTCGACGCAATCCCTGCCATACTTGACTGTCCTGTAAAATAGCAGTGCCTCGCCTTGAGAATGCCAAGTTATGCTGCGCTGCCAGCTCTGTTAATTTGTGCCCGTCCGTTATTCATTTATATCGCTGCTGGCAGGCATGCTCCCTCGTGAACCCTTAGATGCTAGCCTAGCTGAGTCTAGACTTTAGAGTCCTTAGCGTGAAACTTCCTTAGCAACCTGCCTGCGTCAGCTGTAGTGTCGCTTGAATCTGTGATGTAGCCAAGTGTGCCCTCTTGTACATGTCTGTGAACAGTTCCTTTCGCGCCATCGGCTTGCGCATCGACGCAAGATGTAAGTGAGTCTGAGTTTGCAGTCCGAAAAACGGTTCCCCTTGGAACGCCTCGGACAGAAAGTCGAAAAGCCTAGTGTTTCGGACAAGAGCTCGACTCTCGTCGCGGCGGCCCTTTCAAAGTCAGCCCAACTGGTTGCAGTGACCCGGCGAGTAGGCTTGAGCTTCCAAGTTTCCGAGCAACCCTAAGCGCCTCAACCCTAAATCCTATAATTTATGGAACCGGCACCCAGCCAGTTGGTGAGAGCCACCGGCCAGCGCTGGTCTCGGCTAAAGCGTCAGGCATGCTGTGGAGGCCTGCATAAGCTTGAAGACTTGAGGATACTTTAAAGGTGAGTCTCAGCATTGCCATAAGGAATGCAGTACTCAAAAAGCTGCCACAAGTTTTACAGCCAGGCGGACAGGTTCTCCTCACAATATGGGAGGTTTCGAATATACTAGGGCCAACAGGGACCTCAAGAGAGACCAGGAAGTAGGATCTTTGTTCCAAGGATCCCGACAAAGGGACGCCTCCTTATCAGAACCCACGACATGGCCCAGCATCGTTTCGGAAGCGGACTTTCGACATGACAGTGTCGCTGAAGCAGCTACTCTTCTCTTTCAATCGGCCCCAGAGCATGCCTCTGTAGTTGTCGGCTCAGCAGTGATCTCCAAGCATGCAAGGAAAATCTGGTTGATTTCCGGCCCGTGGTTGCAGCTTCCACAATTGAGCCTGTTGGACTCTTGATATCTTGATCGGGTGGCCGGGCATCCGCCAGAACCTGCGGGATTTCGTGCTCGACTGGTTCCCTTCAGGCCTTTCTCACATCTCAAGTCTCCAAGAGTTTTGCACCCAGAGAAGCCAAACAACCTGAAGCACCAAAGCTTAGCTTGACGAGAGACTGCCACGGCCAGGCCTAGGCATTGTTGTGGCTCTTTCACTATTGGTGTTCCTTCCATGTCGATGGTAGGTGAGTATGCGAATATCACACCTCTAGCCACATGTTGTTACGAGTGTCAAGGTCTCATGTGTGTTTCCACAGCTCTGTAGCGACTTAAATCGTAAGGCCCGCAGGGAACCTGGACTCACGAAGCCCCGGCATGCGCACAGACAAAGCCACAAAACTGCTGAGAGCACCTAAACCCGAAGCCCGAACTCTGAACCCTACACCAAGGAGCACTCATTGTTCGGCTTTCGATGAAGAACTGCAGTTCTAGCAGCAGCAGCAGCAGCAGCAACAGCAACAGCAGCAGCAGCAGCAGTAGGAGGAGTAGGAGTAGGAGTAG
>CAJNDV010015335.1:158518-179173 GCA_905221635.1 Symbiodinium sp. CCMP2456 | reverse complement strand
GCAGCCCGCAGGCACAGGATCAGCTTTTGGTTTGTGAGCGAATCGCGCTTCAAACATGATGGCGGCGTTCAATGACTTCAGGGGTGTTGGTTCAAAGCGCTGATCTCTTACCGTTGCCCAGAACGGGCTCAGCGTCTGTCGGGACTTCCTGCTTTCTGAGTTTGCATTGCCGGCAGAATCCAGGAGCCGTCGATGATCTCACCCCGTCCTCCTGAGCTTCTGCATCCCCTTTCTCTGAGTGTGGTTCCCAGCAATACATTGCTTTATTTGCAGCCCTGTGTGGTGCCGTGTCCGGGTCACGCTCACCTTGAGAATGGCACAACGCAGCGCTGGTGCTTCCGCCCAGAGTTCTCACGGTCAGTTGCCCAGCGATTCTCCCCCCTGCACTGCACCCGACAAATGTGCTGCTGCATCTGCTGACCCGTCGGAAAAGCGTCTTCAATAAATAGTAGATTCGTGTAGCAATCAGAATCAGTGATGAGGGTCTTGCGCTTGCACCCGGCATCAACTAAACGCCATGGAGGCTGCACCACAAGTCCTGTTCGTCTTGCATCATTGCCCAGCTGACTCGTGAGTTTCGCCCTTTGCCGAACCCGTCGTGTTCTTTAAGGGAGCGCACAACGTGCCCCCGTTGATGGGTTGAACAAGGTGCATGGTCCCGATCGCATGCAGCATTCTGAAGCACGCTCGTTTTCAGAGTTCGTTGCCACGGTTGCAGGTCACAGCACGGACCGAGAGAGCTTCCGCACCGATAGCTGCGGTCTCGAAGTGTTCCGGCTCAGGGGCTCCGTTGCTGAGCCACTGATTCTCCAAGCATTCCCCCAACTTCTCCTCCTGGTGTGCTGTTGCTTCTGGCATCATCGCTTGATTTTTCCACAAGGTCTCATCTTGGCGAAGTGCCACGAGCGGCTTCGCATCAAGCATCTCCCAATGTGCTTCTGCACTCCTGTCGATTTTCAGGTTCGGCTCGAATTGGGTCTAGGAGTTGAAATCAAGTCGAGAAGGCAAAATGTCTCGGTCTGACAGGAAGAGTCGACAGTTCATGTCGAATGCGGTGACTGTTAGATCCCTGTAGCCGGCTCCCATCGGTATGGTTTCAAGAAAGTGTGCTGGCACTTGGCACGCAGTCCGAAGTGTGCTCGGCGACGCGGCAAGGCTTGCAAGTGATTGTCAGGGATGATTGGGAACATGAGCTAAGGCATACTTAGTCAAAGAGTTGCCGGTGGAGAATTCAAAGTAGACGTGCCAGCACGAAGGGATGCGACGTGCGGAATCCTTCCGGAACAGAGAGATCGGGCAAGTCACAGGCGAGTTTCATTATGTTGCAGCAGGCCGGAGAGTAAGGACGACGGAACTATGGTTCCTTCCTGGATTTGTTTGCAGTCGATTGCATCTGTCATGCTTCGCGCTGGCATTTTGATGCGGCAAGTTGATAAACTAACAGTTGTGGCTTGGCTCTGGTACGAAGTTATACAAAGCTCTTCTGGGCACGTCACGCACCCGATTCTGCAGGAGCAAAGCAGTGTCGGCAATGCTTGAAGCAATCATGCTTGTGTTTTGGCTGGCACCAGGCCTCTGCCGAGCTGATGTGTGTGCCCATCGTGCGCCTGACTGTTCGTCTTGAGCCCGGCACTTCCAGTCTTACGGTGTGCGCTCGTTTGCAAAGAGCAGTCGAAGGTGCTAAACAAGGCGACCGCTAGATGCCCCTGCTAGATGTCCTGGATGTAGCGTGATCCCGATGCCTTCTCCGCGCGGGCGTTGAGACTACGGATTCGGCAATGCCTGCAAGCATGTTTGCAAGCAACACTGGTCGAGCGGTTGGCGAAGGTATTCAAAGGACACGGTAGCAGCTCCAAGACAGGGCAGATGCCTTGCAGAAGGCAGGCTTCTTAAGAGTCTTTTGTTTCATGCAGTGCATCGAGAGGCCGTCAAGAGGACAGAGGATCGTGGAACGTTGGGTCCTGCCTGCGCAAGCTAGAGTCATTCTTTACACAGGCGTTGTGACGCGGCAAGTTTTCACACCGACCTGCCTAAAGTGCACACAGAGTCAGCCCCGTACCTGTCAAAATGGGATGCTAAGTTCTTTCTACTGCAACAGCTTACTGTAACCGTAGAGTGAGATCTTTCCGGTGCTCTGTGTTTTCACTGTAAGGTGTAGCAGTTTCACCCGCGCGAAGTAAAGATCAAACTCGGCCCGAATATCGGCTTCTATTTGCCACCCGAAGCTTTGTGCGGATGCTTCCGAGTAGGTGGATTTGGTCCCTGTCTCTCGAGCCCATGAGCTGTCAATCAGGCAGCACGACCCGCCCAGCAGCCCAGATCGTCAAAGCGATCAGGAAGCTTGAGAAATTGGGGGACTATCATATAGAGCCCTGAGGAATAGGTTCCTGAATACAAGCACGCCCCCACAAAGGCACTCGCCTGATTGTAAGAAACTCCCACAGTTATATCCGGTGAAGTGTTTAGGCTTGGATTATGAACCACTACGCCCTCAGGGACTGAGCACAGGTGCAAGGCAACTGTCTCTGGTGTCGTCCTTCGATTGCTGGTGTCGTGACATGCGCAGGAAGCTCAACAAGCGTGCCTTGCAATGCCACGTTTGTTCTTGCTTTCCAGTGCTGATGTTGCGTCTTGGTAGGAGTCGTTGCCCCTTCTCGGTGCAAACTAACTGCTACTCGTAGCGTGCTTTCGAAGGGTCAGTCAGACGTGTTCCATGATGCCAGCGCCCTGCTCGTCACGGCCTCGCCTAACCGTGGCCTGTGAGGACAGTCCCCAACTTGAAAACTGAGCCGAGACACATCCGATCCTTCGGCTTTCAGATTTCACATATCCGCCTAGGCTTTCCGCATCAAGTCCTGCAAGACTGATGGCACGAGCAGGCCGAGCAACAAGGCACAGCAGGGGCAGTTGGGACTCGAGGCAGCTTTTGGCCCCTGCCATTTCATTGCGCAGACTTCCATAGTGGGATGGGCGGCTGTATGCCACACGTGTGAAAGCTGATGAGGGACTGAGGGATGCGGCTGACGCGCGAGAGGGGCCAAAGTCAAGGTGACGGCTTCACTGCACCTGCATTGTCATGGTCGGCTGTTTCAAAGTGCCTCCAGAGAACTGATGCTCTTTTGCCATACTGGCTCCGTCGAAGCAGTCGTGGTGCAAGCAGGAACTGCAACAGCGGAGTTGATACAGATGGATTCGCCACTGCAACCTATCTACATCTATGCATATTTCAGAACCGACAAAGCCACTGGCACGAGTTGGCTTGGGATATCCGTTGCTATGCCGAGCCTCGCCTTCAAGACGGCTTAAGTAGGGTTCAAGAGTAAGGGTTCGCAGTTTAGGGGTATTTGACCAAAAGCTGCCAGTGCGACTGTCGCAAGGAGCGTCGTACGACTCTGCCCGAGCTTGTGCAAGAAGCCTGGCAGTCCATCTCGAGCCGTGTAGCTTCCACTCCAGTGGTAGTGTGATGTAGTTAAGGACGGAGTCAAGCCCTCGCATGGCCTCAATAGTCAGACTTAGCAAGTCGGGCAGAAACGAAGTCAAGAACCATCTGGCGGCAAGTCTGCTAGACCAGGAATAACTAGGACTTTGCAGCGTTTCTGCGTGAGCTCCGCGATGTGCAGCTTGGCATTCAGGGAGAGTGAGAAGTCATACCGCCCAAGCAACTACTCGTAGCTTCTGCATCTTCGCACCTGGCTTTCAGCACAGACCACTTGACACCCGTCTCCCTCTTGTCGGAATCGGCGGAATTTGACTGGTGGCAGTCGCTGCAGAGGTGCAGTCGGATCTGGCAGAATTGAGAAGCATGCTGCTGCTTGTGAGCTTGTCTCTGACATGCACGCACAGCTTACCGAGAGCGGGCATCGTCGCGCCATGCAAAATATCTCATGCATGTCGTCACGTGCAGAACTCAATTCGGCTTCAGATCTCTTGAGGCCATTGCCTCCGAATCGCACAGCCCAGTAACGGCGACGACACAGCTGCCCAATCGAGCCCTGCTGAACCAGCGATCGGTCAGGTTCAGCTCTGTGGTAGCCGTGCGATTTGATTCTGTTGTAGAGGCGACAGGGTCCTGTGACTGCTCGTGATGGAAGCTGAACCTTTTCTGTGGACTCTTCCGACTCTTTCCCATGTCACCTTGCGTGGATATCCTGCCAGCATGGCAGCTGCGAGGGCCTGGCGTACCTGAGATGAAGGCTCCCGCTGTGCACCATCGTGCGGTCGGAGGCCCTCCTCAGACCACAGAACGCAGTAACATGCGGCGTTTTTTGGTCTCCCGTATTGCCTTAGGAGCTCAACGTTTCCCGCCAGCTATCCTACTCTATGTAGTGCTCAACAGCTGTTCCTGGAAACACGGGCGGCTGGAAAGGGTTCTCAAACTTGATCTCGGGGAGTTGAAGGCTGCAAGAGGGCAGACTCAGGGTGAGAGCTACTCCTGCACCATGGTTGTGTTCAGCTCAGGCCAGAAGGTGATCAGCGTTTTCTATTCGCTCTGCACAACAAGAAGCTTTTCAGCGCCAGTATAACTGTACCAGGGCACTTGATACGGAATCTTCTTTGAGCCTATGCCGGCTTTTGTCTGCAAAGTATCGACTGTGCATTTGCCGACCGGTTCCTTGTCATGCTATCTTGGAGGTACTCCAAAAACCCTATCCTAGGAGTTAAGGCCCCTAGACTAGTCCCTGTCTCACACTCGGGAGTCTTGTCGGAAGCTTCAGCCGATTGGCAAAGGTTTCACATGCAAGAAGCCTGACCTCCCCGGCCAGACTTAGCAAGTCAGCTGCTCGAGCCAAATGGCGGTGAGTCTGGTTGCCGTACTTGCGAGTGGAGAGTGGGATGTTTTTGAAGGGTTTCTGAGGCGAGCCGCACCACGTGAAGCGTGGGCTATGAGGAAAGTGCAGAAAGAAGTTTAGAATTCCGCCGTCCAAGCAAACTAGCTTCTGCAGCGTCTCACCTGGCTTTCAGCATAGACGACTTTGCAACCCGTCTCCTTCTTGCCGGAATCGGTGGAGTTTGACTTGGTGGCAGTCGCTGCAGGGGTGCACTCGGATCTCGCAGGATTGAGAACCATGCTGCTGCTTGTGCACTTGTGTCTGATGTGCACGCCTCGCACGGCTTACGTCGCTGAGAGAGGGCATAGTCGTGCCAGGCAAAACATCTCATGCATGTCGGCATGTCCAGGATTCAATCTTCGGTTTCGGATCTCTTGAGGCCATTGCCGCCGAATAAGAGCTGTGTGGTAGGTGTGCGATGTGAATCTGTTTCAGAGACAACAGGGTCTTGCGACTGCTCCTGATTGAAGCTGACCCTTTCCTGTGCATTCTTTCCGATATCACCTTGCGTGTTGCTGGGGGTCTCACGGCACGCCGTTGTGTGGGCGGACATGCTCTCCTCAGACCGCAGTCATAGTGCAGTTTAATAAGTTCAAGTTGAAGACGGTGAACCTCCCACTTTCTGGCTTCAACGTCTTGACTCGATGAAGTCTCAAACCCCTTCACTTTATACCATGATGCAATGCACTTAGTAAGGACTTGATCATCTTCTCTGGTCAGCATCCTCGCGTGCCGTGAAGATCCCACTTCCCTCCCTCTTCCTCCCAGCACAGCGGCTGAGTCCTCAATGGCTCCGCCGTCCGTCGTAGAGCCTTCACCGCGATGTTTCGAAACTTCTCTCTACCCTGCCTCGGAGGCATCTGCCTCGCCACAGGCTCATCCTCTGAACAGGGGCCTTCCGTCGCTGTAGCTTTAACGTAGGCTTCAGAGGCCCCTGTGGTTCCTTGATTTGAGCTTTCCGGCTTGAAGCTTCTCCCAAGTCTAGGTTCGCTGAAGCCCAGAAGTCCAAAGGCACCGGAGCCTGGAGGCTTGTAGAAGTTAAGTTTGTACCGGGTTAGGCCGTTAGGCAGCAGTAAGATCTGCCCGGTCTCCTCAGCTTCGCTGATTCGTGGCTGAACAGGAAAAGTCAAGGTTTCTCCATCTGGAAAACGAGTCAGCTCGGAAACGACGGTGTGGAAGAGTCGCCTCGCCGCTCGCCGGGTGAACCGTCAAAGTCATGCTGGCTGCGTTAATGCTGCGTTGATTCTTTGACTTCCATTCACGGACTCAGCTTTTCCCTGACATCGCACCATCTTCAGGAACACCAAAATAGTCCGTCTGGACATCCTGAGGCCCTGAGACTCCCAAATCGATGCTCCGAAAAGCGGCTTCTGGGGTTTAGGCTTGAGGGATCTACGTCGTCTACGTCACTTCGTAGGTTCTCCTAGCGGTCCTGGCCTCCTCAGCCTGTGCTCGAAGCCGCACCTCCGGGGTCAAACCTAGCAAGACATGCTGTAACTCTGTCTAAAGAGCCATTTCTTGGCAAGTCTGGTTGCTTTATGAGTGGAGAGTAGAATGTTGCGGTGTGATTGAGGCGAGGCTGGGCCTGTCTAATGTTGCGTAGCTGATCACGGCATTTACTCAAGGTGTCTGTGGCTTGTCCGTCCATCTGCCATGCTTTCCCGAATCGCGGGCAAACAGCCCAATGTTGCGATGTGCTTGCTGCATGGGCAGCTGTGCTTGAGCTGTGCCATGTGAACCTCTCGTAGATCTATCGTAGGGGCAGCAGAAAATTGGGACTGGGACTGCTCATGAATGAAGCTTAGCCTTCGTCCGGTAATTCTAGCCGATGCGAGCATCCCCCGTGCAGGCATCAGGCATTTTCGGGGCCCCTCGCATGCCTGAGATGAAGGTTCGCTCATGGAGGCCATCATGCCCCCTAGCAAATGCCCCTCCCCCTTTTTAAGAAAAGCAGACACTAACCCAATACTTTTAACGAGCACTTGCGGATTCGCTTTTCGCCCTGCGGGACCAAACTCGATTGCATCCAGAGGTTGTCCGAAGATTCTCTCGCCGTTACTCTCGATTGCTCTTGATAGCTCTCGTTGGCTGCTTCCCAGCTCTTGCCTCGTGCTCTACTTGGAATTTGATGTCGTGCAGTTCAGCACAGTGAGGCCAGCAACCAATCTCCGCTTAGAGAAACCCTGGTCGTCCGTTCCCGGGAGGCAACTTTGAAAGGAGTCGGCATGGCTGGAAGTTGTGTCACTTCCCAGATCAAAAAGTGCAGATCAGAAGTGAAAGGAGCAGCTTGGATGAGTGAACTGTCCTCTCAGACGTGGCGTATACGAGGTGGGACCTGAGAACCTGGATCCAAAGCAGACGAGCCGAAGCGTGGGAGACGAGCCTTTCTTCACCCGTGCCGCAGTCTCTTTAAAGTTATAGCTGTATATGTAAAAATATTAAAACCACGACCATTTGTCACCAAGAAGAGCCGTCAGTCTTGAAACTGGCAGGCGGCTGCATTTCAGCTGCGCCGATTCGATGCCCATTTCAGAGTGTAGGATCTTCCTCCAGTCCCAATCCTACCGAAACCTACCATAAATTTACGAGGCTCGTGTAGAGTAGCCGGTGGTTTGTTTGGCGTAGAGTCTGTGTTCTCGCTGCACTGGTGTCAGGAACCATCACACTAACCTCCGGACCCATCTGGTCCTCCAAGCTTTGGACACGTGGCAGAGCCTTTCAAAACAGATCCAACGGTTCGGAAAGATTCCCGACCGCTTAAGGCTCTTTCTGAAAATGGTTCCCGCGGCTGCTCTGATGGTTCTCGAATTTCCAAAACCATTGTGAGCATTCATAGACAAACACACCACCAAGCATTCCAAGGCATAGCCCGGAGGACCGGTTAGTGGATCCACAAGTTGAGGCCTTGGTGACCAGGATCCTCGCAAGACCCAAGATCTACGCTGCACAGGAGAGTCTGTGTCAACGACTTCGACGTGCAGATCAGGGTTTGGCGTGTGTAGGTTTGGGGCTTGCGGTTTAGACCAGGCCACTCCACGACTCCACGATTATTCCCGGCAGTCGTGGTGGCCCCACAAACTGTAGACCGAAGGAGCCCGAAGCTCAAAGCCTAAACCGCAACGGCTCACTTTGAGTCAACCTTTGCCAAGAGGGCCTGATGGCAGAACCTCCAGCCCCTTTACTTCCCGCATCAGACAGTGCTACGTTCAGAGCCTGCAGTTTTTGGGAGCTTGCCTAGGAGTTCCTTGTAGCTTCAGACGTCTGAAACTCAGAGTCCCGGAGCGTTGCTATTTGTTTGGCATTGGAACGGCTCCTGTAAGGCACGTCCACGCCGCTTAAATTCACCCGCCGTCCTGTCACGTGAAATCAAGCGAAGACGTGGTCTTTTCGAGTTTGGGAGATGCTGTAGGAACTTGCATAAATGATGAGCCTGCTCTGATGAAATCCCCCAGACTTAGTCTGATGACTGGACGAGCTACCTGTGCAGTGACGGCGGTCATGTGAGCTAGTGAGATCTTTATGTGGAAGCCGCCTTCGGCGTCCAGTTCGCTTCTCATTGGAAAGGAGGCTCCGCTATCGGCATAACACACTTTGCAACGACTCACATTGCTGTGCCGTGGAATGCTTGCAAGGCCCTAAAACCAGTGGCAGCCAGGGAAGGCCACATGCTGGGCGGCTGAACAATTTGCGAAGCTGCCAGGTGACGCCGGCTCCTGCAAGCCTGACAGTACTCGTTCCACAGGGTTGCTGGAAAGACTGTCTGAGTAGGCACAGGTACAGCAGCTAGGCATTCAGCACGGTTCTGTGGTTCAGACTGCGCTTTGAAATCAGCTGAAGGCTCCAATAACGATTGCTGAAAATCTGAGGCGTCCCTGTCGTCATTCTCCTTTCCACAAGCCGCAAACCGGCCGACGCTTCGCGCGAGCTCTCATCCTTGGAAAAGTCCTGTGCAGAGCTTCAAAATGGTCTCTTCCAACAGGCGCAGCTTCGTCATCGTCGTAGCCAAGAGGTCATTGACACTGGCACACGCCTTGCACCAGACTTGAGACTCTTGCTGAGCTGATTGGACCATGGCTTTGGAGAATCTCCAACTTGCTTTCTCCACGTTGCAATCCTGTGCACAGGCTTCCAAGGGATGTTCTTTCATATGGGAGCTGTGGGGGATGCATTTTATTTGTCGGGGGTCCTGACCAAAACCACATTCAGAGGAAGCGAAGTCCCACAGTTTGGGACAGCTCTGGAGGCACTCCCAGGGCAAACAGGCCCAAGAACCAAGGCAGGTTGGCAACTTGCAGGGATCTCTCTGATCCACTGCTTCTGTGGACTAGTTTGTAGCCTATGATGCTTGTGATCTTTGACTCACGTGTAGGCTTGTCGGAGTGGTCTCTGCACTCGAGGGTAGCTCCTCTCCAAAACAGGTGAGGTGCAGGTCTCGCTTGCACAGATGGTTACCGTGTTGCCAACCAAGCGCCCGACTGGTCTTGCTAGTAGCCTCCCCGCAGGATTGGTAAAAGTAAGATGGCTTGCTGGGTATCAACGCAGGACAGCTTTATCGGTGTCCGTGCCCGGCAAAGATTAGCAGGGGGATGTATTCTTCCTTTTCCGTCTCTGCCCCTGCTCTCTGCCTGCTGTTTCGAATTAGTGCAGAAAGTTAGCCAAAGACCCATGTCCCACAGGCAGCAGCAACCAAAGCATGAACTTAGTGCTCAACTTCGCGGGGCAGAAGCCATCTCTAAATCTAAAGCGGAATGAACTCTTGTAAGATAGGGTGTCCCTTGAAATGCAGTTAGGCTGGGGAGCGTGCCCTAATCCCCTTGGATATCAGGTTCTTTTCCTTGATGCTTGGGGCTGGGTCGACCCCGCCAAGTGCTAGTCTAATCTCTTGTCGTCTTAAGTCCTTCAAGGATTGTGCAAGGTTCCGCCCCTGGGCGATAAAGGTCAAGGCCAAGCTATGTCAAGAGGTTCAGCCGCAAGCCGGTTCTGGAGATCGCCCGGCTTGGGGTTTTGGGTGCAACGCTTGCAGGTTACCTTTGCTCCAGCGATCCGGCTGAGAGAGCGTCATGCCGATCCTGATAAAGCCAAGCTGATTTCTGGGGCGGACCTCAGTAGAAGTGCTCAGCCCCACGCGTGCGTCCCTCCCTGTTGAGCCGGTTCGGCCTTATCCTCTCCTCCACTGCTCCAACTCGCTTCTGACTCGTTCAAGTGCATGCCTCCAAGATCGTCTGCATCCTGTTGCCCGCGCGTAGCTCCCTGGCTTCGGCCAGGGAGCTAAGTACTGAGCCAACAAGGCGGCTGCCCGCAGCTGCCCGCTCTTGACCGAAATGGAACGCTTGCTAAGGGCCCTCTGAGGGTGTGGGCCCGACAGGCAGAAGCCGCCGGCGAAGCGCTTTAAAACGCGCGCATGTAATGTCCTGTAAGCTAAAATTTGAAAAGGCTGCCCAGAGCGCAAGGAGACCTTGAAGTGAAAACCCAGAGGCGCAATCAGCGGAAGCAAGAGCTTCGACCTCATACCAGAAAGGCAAAAGCCCATAGTCAGAATCCGCACATCAGGAAACCTTTGGGGTCGCCAGTATCGCCCAAACCCGTTCCGATGCTGTCTCAAAGAGGTGTGAAGCCAGATCAGACCTCGTAATTACCCGGCCAAAAACGTTTTGCATACTTTTTCTCGGAATGACGGACTTGATTGCGTCAAACTTGAATCAGCCTTGATCTAATGTTTGGGATCCCCTAGAATCTCATTCTCTAGCGCATCTTTGTGAACTAACTTTTCTGAAGAAATGATGGGTGCCGGATAGGGCTTCAGAAGCTGGGCCTGAGCAGATGACCCAAGCCACGCTCAACGATGTTAAAGTTCACACTCCCACACCTCAAGGGAGGACACAGGAAATCTTCAAGGCCATCTTGCAGAATTGCTTGTCACTAACACAAGGAGCTGTCTGCAGGGCTCTCGAAGGGGAGGAACGAAGAACCCAAGTTTGGGAGTTCCGCTCCGGCGTTGCAGACACTCCTTGTGCCAGTTTCGTGTTCGGACCTGACGGTTGTATCTACGTGACACCGGCACTGCTGCCAGAGGTGAGAAGTCTCTAGCTGCCCGGCCTGCCACCATGCCTAGCGGCATGTGGCAGTAAACTCTCGGTAGACGCAGCCCAGTCTGGGATGGCAACATCCGCCCTTAGAGTATCCAGTGCCTTGTTTAGCATAGGTTCTCTGTTCTCGCTGCGGTGGATATGCGGCAGAGCACTTTGAAACAGATCGGACGGTTCGGAACGGTTGCTAGCCGTTTGCGGCTGGTTCCGGAGAGTGCTCTGACGGTTCCTGCGAGTGTCGTGATGGTTCCAACTCCCCTCTAAGCATTCACCCACACACGCCCCAGGTCCAATCAGGCCCACATGACTCGGCCGGGAACGTCCGATGCCCTGTGAGCTAGAGGATTGTTTCGGCCTCACGCCATGCATGCTTTCGCACCTTTTGCACGTAGCAGGGCGGAAGCAAGGAAAGAGTATCGTGAAGAGTCTTAGGCCGAGCAGCCGAATCGAGAAAAGATCCCTGGCAGCTCTCGCTCTCGTGATCTTGGCAGATTTGGATTTGGCCAGGCTTTGACTATCAAAAACCAGAGAATCCCACATGTAAACTTTGGTAGGCCCGTAAATCAAGAAAGACTTCAAAGGAAGTCGGTAGGCTGTGCGAGCCAGATCGTTCTCTGCTTACACAGCCGCCATGCCCAGGTTGGATCAAAGCTTCTGGTTCCGAGCCTTGGTTGGACGTGCAGCGCTTTTCGTCGGACAAGTACGAAGAAGAAGCCGTGTCCCTCTTCGTACCGTCGGCTCTTCTGACAAAGCGGTAGGTTGCTGCAGTCCTCGCTTCTGATCTTAGCCCATGGGAGTGCGCTCTCCAGCATACGGTGCGAGCCTTCGGCCTGACTTGGACCCTCTGTGCACACAAACAGGCCTCGGATACGAGCTTCGCGCAAGGGCTCTTGCAGGTCCCCAGCATACGGTGTGCCTTGGAGAGACAGTCACATACCCAAGGCAGACTTGTGTTAGGCCTACGCTATTCTAACAGCAACTTGATCGTGTGCCAGGTGAGGTGAGGTCGACGGGCCCCGCGAAAAGTGCTCAGAATCCCTCATCTGTCTCCCGGCAGCAGGGAAGAAGCCCAGTCGTCGCAGAATGAATTGCCCGGGCACAGTAAATGCAGGACATGTGTTCCAAGAGTTGCCTTTCTCCGTGTCTACGCTGCCACAGGTTACCCCGTCTACAGGTTTTGGGAGTTTCAGAAACTGAAGACCTCCAACAAGGACCCTAATCTGCTGAAACCCCGATGTAAACCGAAGCACGCCATTGTACCATTGATGCCTTCCCGCTTGTCCGCCTCCTGTGGTACTCCAAGGATGGGGGGCGCGTATAGTGTTCAGTTGCCGTGACCCATTACATCAGTCGGCGGCATGGCTATTGAGGTAGCCACCCCGCAGAGTCTATGTGTGTCACACCGATGCCGGACGTGACCATAAGACAGTGGCTTTCGCATGCACCGAACTGCCTCAAATTGCCTTAAGTGGGGCTCTCCTCGACCTCCGTGCCGAAGCCGGGCCCGGGCATCTTTGGGGGCACCACTGGGCCGGTCGAAACCGCCAGGCCGACAGTCTGAAGAAGCCGAGATTAAGGGACAGCCGCGATGTCTCGGAGGACGGCTCGGTCCTTGTCCCAAGTGTTGTGGCTATGCCCAGGGTTTAGGGTTTGGGGTTTCTGGGTTTAGGGCTTATGTAGGATCCCGGGATCCTTCATGTGTGCAGGCAGGGCATCCAGGCATCAGTGGCACAAACTGCGCCGTGGCCCTCCGGTCCGAGCGCCTTCACGCTACGATCGTCGTAAGGCTCGGCGATCTTCGTGCTTGGAGCTTCTGCAGGCAAGGTCCTCAACGACAACGCGTGATATTGCAAGTAAGAAGCTGGAAGAATGTGCCTGACATACCAGGGCCTGCAGCACACGAAAGAGAGATGCCTCAAGGTCTGGGACAGAAGAGGGCACCGGCATGAGCGGAAAGCCGTCATCTTCAGCTGTCAGATACTCGTAGCATCTGCGTCGTCGGAGGTATGGAAGCACGCCTGCGACGCGCATCCAAGAGTTTGCGTGCGCAAACGCTCTCCTTTGGGCTTGAAAGGTTGGGTCGCTGGCGGGGCACTGCGACCGGTACTGGGGCTACAGGTAAGACTAAGGAAAGGCACGGCGAGCATCTTTGAACTTCATTCGCCTCCTGTGCACTTATCTCTGGGGCTCTCTTCCTGAATCTAAATCATATGACAGCGGGCTCTCCTTGCGTATCCAAGAGCTTGCGTTTACACTCCTCTTCGTTAGGTTTCAGACGTTGGGTCGCCGCCTGGGCACTGCGACCGGCACTGCGGCCACAAGTACGAGGAAGAAAAGGTAGGGCAAGCATCTTTAAGCTTCAATCGCCTCCTGCATACTTCTCATTGGGGCTGGCCTCATGAAGTTTAAAACTCCTGGCATGAGGGGGAGATCTTGACGCCACTATACGATTTTATTGCAAGGCGTAGTAGTTGCACCCGCGATTAAAGATCCAGTTGGGCCCGAGCAGTGGCTTCTGTTCGCCATCCGAACCTTTATATGGACTCACCTTCCTGTGTGGATGTTGCCTCTGTCTCTCGAGCCTAGTGCGGAAAGCAGGGAATCAAGCTGTGCGACCCGCCCAGCAGCCAGATCGTCAGAGAGATATAGGAGAGCTTCACAAACTCGAATCCGTGCAGAATGGGCCTCTTCCTCTTCATAGTTTGCAATTGCAAAAAGGCCCCTTGAGATCGCAATTATCTCTGGTGACAGCTGCCTAGGCTTGGATGCCCTCAGGGGCTGAGCACAGGTGCAAGGCAACTCTCCCTGGTGTCGTCCTTCGATTGCTCGCGTCGTGACATGCGCAGGAAGCTCAACAAGCGTGCCTTGCAGTGCCACGTTTGTTCCTGCTTTCGAGTGCTGATGTTGCGTCTTGGTAAGAGTCGTTGCCCCTCCTCAGTGCATTTTAAGTGCTAGCGTGCGTGCGAAGGGTCAGTCAGACATGTTCCATGATGCCAGCGCCCTGCTCGTCACGGAATCGCCTAACCGTGGCCTGTGAGGACAGTCCGGTGACCACACCCCAACTTCAAAAAAACTGAGCCGAGACACATCCGACTCCTAGGCTTTCAGACTTCACAGATCTGCATTGGCTTTCCGCATCAAGTCCTGCCAAAAGGATGGCACGAGCAGGCCGAGCAAGAAGGCACGGCAGGGACACTGGGGACTCGAGGTAGCATCCTTGCCTTAGCCGTCGCATTGCGAAGCCTCCACACGCGCAACATTCCGAGAGCTTATGGGAAGTAGCTGACGTTCGAGAGAGACCAAACTCAAGCGATGTCATGGTTGGCTGCCGGCAAAGTGCGTGCATGAACATGGGCCCCTCTTCCTATACCGGCTCTGTGCGAAAAATCGTGGTGGTCGAGTGCAAGGAGGAAGTGCAATGGCCGAGTTGATACAGATGGATTCGTCGTTGTAGCCTGTCTGCCTATATCACAGGCTGGCTTGAGATGCCCGTAGAGATGCCTTTTACGGAGCCTTCATTTCACATCATTTCCCAAGACGGCACAAGCAAAGACACGTAATCAATGCCTCCAGGTGGCGAAGACAGCAAGGAGCAGCATTCGACAGAGCCTGTGTAGCAAGCTCGGCAGCCCTTCTCGAGCTTTCGGTCTAGTGGTGGTGTGACGCAGCCGATGCGTCGCATGCTGAGGTGTCGGGGCCTGCAGCCAAGTGGTCAGATTGAGCAAGTCGGGCAGCATTACCTCCACGATGTTCAGCATGCCACGCCGGGAGAGTGCAACGCAGGCGGCAAGCACCACCCCGCCAAAGCAAAATGGCTTCTGCGGTTTCGCAGTCCGCTTGAAGCTGGGTCGCTTCGCACACATCTCCGTCGTGCACGAGTCTGTTGAACTTGACTTTGTTGCAGTCACAGGATCGAGAAGCATTCTGCCGCTTGCAAGCTAAGTTTCTGATATGCGCACTCCATGCTGGTTACACAGCTGCGAGAAGGCATGGTCAGGCCATGCAGTGCATCTGCTGCATGCCAGCATGTCCGGAATTCGTGCTCCGGTTACGGACTGCGGCCGAATCATACGCGCACAGCACAGTACTGACAACGACGGAGCTACTGTACCCCATCGAGCCACGCCGAACCTGCGAGCCGTCTGGGTCAGCTGTGTGGTAGCTCTGCGATGTGATTCTTTTGCAGAGGCAATAGGGTTTCGTGACTGCTCGTGAGCGAAGCTGCCCCTTTTCCGTGCATTCTTTCCGGCCTGGATCAACTGTGGCGCAGCTGTCGAGAGCTGAAAGTGGCCAGCTACAGTCGACCGCTGCGCACGACAACCCCGGCTAGCTTTCCTGCGCCTCACGGTTGGGGCTGCTCGTGCCAGTGTAGGGACAGCAAGTGCATAGCTGTTCGTAGTGGGCTCAACACGATGAGAGCTGATGTGGTTGGCTGATGGGTGCAAGAGACCAAAGTCAAGGTGATGGCATGACGGCTTCATCAGCTTCGGAGGATGATCCCCTCTTCCTATACTGTACTGGGTTTCTCGGTGAAGTGCTGGAGTGCATGTACACACAGCAACATCGGTGCATTGACTGAGCCTCGTTTTCACAACAACCTTGACAGGGCGCTGCGCCGAAAAATCCTGACGCCCGAAGACTTTCAAAGCGACGTATTGAACAAGACCTGCAGGCGAAAGAGCAGCTCAACTCCAAGTGCTTAGTCCGAGCTACCAGAAACAAGGGCTTTGGGAGCGTGTTGGCACATGATCCCCGCAAAATAGGCGCCTTTGACCTTTCGCCAGACGCTCCTCCTTGAAGGTTGGTGAAAGAGTTGTTTTGAAGTCCATGAGATCCTCGGAATCTCTGGCAACGTTGGGCTGACTTCATCCAGCTCTGTAAGGCAGAGGGACAGCCAGCAAGCTGGCCACCTTCCGTTCAAAACTTAAATCGAGTTGCACAGCCCACATAAGAAGGTTGCAACTCCCCGAAACTCGCAAAACTTTGCAGTCTTGAGATGGGAGCCATTGCTGCCGTCTGGAAAACAGATTCCCCCAGCAGTTCTGAGGTTTGAGATGGCGTGAGTTAGGCTGATCTGAGGATCTCAGTTCGGGACGAAGGGGTCGTTTCTGCTTTCCTCTTGCTTCGAGTTTTGGGTTTCGGGTGGTGGTGGTGGTGGTGGTGGTGGTTGTGGTGGTGGTGATGGTGGTGGTGACGATGGTCATGGTGGTGCTGCTGATGTCCCTATGTTTCATCGTGCGCATGATTGCCGCAGGCGGCTCTTCCTCATCCTCATCACCATCATGATCACCATCGTCAGTTAACGTCACAGTCACAATCATTATCTCCGCATGTAGTGCTGTGACAGACACCCTGGTCTTGATCCTCCACGTCCTCCTTGGCCTAGTGCTGCGCACTACGTACTACCTCCTGCTACTCGTACTGCGACGGCTACTATTCCTCGTGCAACAACTTCTTTTGGTTCTACTACTACGTACTTCAACTCGGACCACCCTACTGCCACTGCTCTGCTGCTTCTGCAGCTACCACTACCACGGCCACTGCCACTACCACTACCGCTACCACGACCACCACTACTGCTGCTATCGTCGCTGCTTCAATTGCCAGTACGTCTTGTCAGTCTTCTTTTTTTCTTGAAACTACCACTGCGACAACTACACCGATACTATTGGAAGAAGTGTCACATGCACCATAAGTAGCAGCAATGTGACGGAAACATCCAGCGTCTCTCGCCGCAGCCCTCTTTAAGGGTCGAGCTACATCAACGTGATGGCTTCATCCGAGACAGATTGGTCGAAGTCCAAGATTTGCAACAACGAACTTGCGGGGGGATTTAACTCGTCCATGAGCCCATCGATGTCGGTATATGCTAGACTTAAATGATCTTGGTGGCTTTGTGCAGCAATGCGTCCGTGTTTCATCGGGGATGGCCTCCAATTGGAGATGGTGAAGATCATGCTGTTAAACAGGCAGACCCAAGTGTGTGTTAGCTGCTGTGTGAGTTAACTAATTGTAGCTGTGTTACGGTGACTCCCAGTTTCCAAAGTACGTTGCCGATCTCCATACCAGTTTTGAGCCAGTTTTGCTGACATGCCTGAGTTTTCCTTTCAGGCTGAAATGGTGCGATTGACGGCAGGATGGCTGGGGTCGCCAGCCACCGAACTTGTGCTGACCTTGAACACGGATGCCAGCACTTTGTCCCTGGCAAGGGGATGGCATTTGACCGTGATGAGCGGCCGTGCTTTGGCCGGCTGCCTGTGAGTCTCAGTGAATCTGTCCTGCTTCGTTCTTGCAGCTCGGCTCACAACATCGCGATGGTCCCCACAATACGACAAGCGAGGTCGGAGGTTGTTTGCGGTGCTTGTTTTGGCGGTGCATCCGCCGGTGGCTTTCCCAGAAACCTGGAGTAATTTCCGGTGACAAGGACGACGAGTACGATTACTTCTTTAGTGATGGCTGCAATGGCTGCCTGAGCTTATTTAAGTGGGAGTTGCTGAGTCTTCTGCCATCAACCACCCTTGCTTTTAGCGCCTTGTCTCCTTTGGGGAGCTTGGCCAAGAGGAATCCGCCAGCATGAGGCGTCACGGATATCTGCGGCTTGGCAGTGGTCCGAACTGCTCACTGCCAGCTCCCCGGCATCTGTACTCCACACACATGCCTGCGGTCGACGAACAAGTGAAGACGACGGGGTGTTGTCGTCGAAGCTGCTGCAGACACTTCGCTTCTCGATGACACGCCTCGGCAGAAGAGGCCACTTTCGCAAGAAAGCATGTCCTCGAGTTCTCTCCGGCCTGCCGGACGTTGCACTGGGCGATTCGCATGGACCAGGCTACAGCGTCTGCTTCAAGTTCGATTGAGTATTGGCAGCAGGCCTTTGGGTTGCAGGGTTGTTGAACTTGCTCCTCTGTTGACGGCTTCTGCGGCCACTCCAAGTCAGGCCTGTGTGCTAGACCCCAAGCTCCAAACCTAAGCTTGATAGCCTAGTGCTGCGCAGCCTTTGTCAGGAGCTCTTCTGGGTTCCTGGGACGCTCCTCCAAGCAGAGGCTCGCGGGAGCTGGTTTAGGCCGGGAGGACTCCTTGAAAGACGTGAAGATCTTAGATCCGCCGACAAGTATACTACGCCATCCAGGTCAATCGTCCAGGCCAATCGAGCTTTCTGACTGGTCAGAGTTTCCAAGACTGTTTGTCGTCTGATTTGGAGTCTGGGGGTTCCGAGTGCTTCGCTCAGAGACTGCGGCATGCCTTTAGGATGTAGGGCTCTAGCTCAAAATTCTCGACCGACTCTTTTCACTTCATGGTCATCTCCACAGGAAATCTAACCAGGATTTCGTCACTGTCGCTTCTAGAGATCGTGGATGAGCCTCCTTACAGGCTTCAACGAGTATTCGAGAAACCTCAGCTCTGAGACGTGCAAGTTTCTCAACCAAACCCTTCCGGTTCAGCCCAAGCCTAAAAGAGCCATGCAACCCCCAAAGAAGCTCAAGCAAGCATCCTAACATTTGTAGGATCACTGCCCGCAGACAAAGCATGGGTAGTTCCGGTAGCGACAGGTTAGCAGCGGTCGTAATCACAGCAGTCGGATCCAGCTCTGGATGTTTGCCAGCTGGGGATTCGCAATTCGGAGTTTGATATGTTGGTGAACCCTAGCTAAGTTCTTTACCTAGCCTGTTCCACGATCTGTGTGTTTGCGTCTTATTGGCTCAAGCGCTATGCTCTAAGACGTAGTTTGCGCAGAGGCGCTCAAGGTCGCCATAGTCACTCCAAAGTATTATCCAAGTCTCTGCTCGTATATCTCAGACTGCTGTGAAGAGACTGGCGGCGATCGCAAGTAGCTAGCTATTGGCTTCAAGTTCCTTTGAGGCTCAGGCCCCTTCCGGAACGCAGACGCGTCCAGAGCAGTCCGTGTGAAAACTCTGGTGTTGCACCCTGCCATGTTCACCAGTTGACTTCAACTCGCGTTAGCTGTAGGGCAAGCATACTTAAGCTTCAATCGACTGGCCGTTTGAAGGCGAGATCTTGATGCGGCTCTGTGTTTTTACTGTAAGGGGTAGTAGTTGCACCCACGATGGCTGAAGATCCAACTCTCCTGATTAAACCTAACCTGTTTCTGTGCATTGTTTCTGGCCTGGATCACTTGTGGAGCAGCTGTCGAGAGCTAAGATGGCCAGTTTTCGACCTGACAGCAAGTGCTCGAGGCAGCATGTTTGTCTGGTTTGTCTCAGCCGTTGCATTGAATAGCCGTCCGAAGCGGGACACTATGCGAGTTGATGTGGGTAGCTGATGGGCGCAAAAAGCCAGACTCAAGATGATGCCTGCACGCCCGCACTGTCAGGGTCGGCTTTATTGCTGTCGAACCAGGAAGATCATCCCCTCTTCCTGGACTGGATTTCGGGAGAAGTGCTAGAGTGCACATACACACCGCAACATCGAATGAGATACCTGTTGCGATGCTTGGGCTGAGAATCGCCTTCACAGCACGGGCAGCGCAAGCCTAGAGACCGGATTTTCAGCCTATCTGGAGCACGGACCCAGTCTGCCAGAGACTCAGCTACTGCCGAAAACTGCAGACAGAAAGCCCGGGCAGAGGTCGTCATGTATGATAGCAGCATCAACGTGGCACTTTGCAACAGCAGCTCAACTCCCAGCGCGTGGTCGCACGTGATCTCTGCAGAATAGCTGCAACTTCTCGCCTTGCAAAGCCAAGTTTTTCCTGCTAAGCCCTCCTGATCCTTAAATCCCGGCTTCCATGAGCAAGCCCAATGCAGGGATGGGCAACCAGCAATCCGCCCACCTGCCCTTCAAAGCCTGCTGCGCACAACCCTTCGCAGCGGGGCGGGCTTTCCACAAAGACAACCCAAACCAGGAAATACAGGCAAACTGCAACTCCCCCGAACTCCCGGCAATGCGCAAATCTGAGATGGGAGCGATCGTTGTCAGTGGGGAAATAACGATCCATCAATTCTGTTGTTAGAAAAATCGATTCATAAAATTATCCTATTGATCTCTTCTCTCCCGGCATTACATTCCAGAAAGATTGGTAGCTTTAAAATAATCTCATGGAATTAATATTTCAAATACATTATTAATTTGAGGGAGACATCCTCCCGGTCATAAAATTTAAATATTTTGAGGTAGGTATACTCGCTCGCGGTCATAAAAATTTCCAGGATTTTTTTGATATGCTCACGGCACTTAGGGTTTTAATATAATAAGCTCTAAAGTCGTATTTTCTGAATGCAGATGCCTCTATATATCTCGCTTCTATTATTATTATATTATTCTTATTGTTGCTACTATTATTACGACTACAATTTCTATTACTATATTAGAGAAAAAAGATCTCTTAGGGACGTCTTGCTATTTAGGATTAATTTTCGATTTGAGGTTATATAATATATTATTCTTATTTTTAACGAATTATGCCGCAGGCTCTAGGCAGATGCCAAAATACGGTATGGTTGGTGCGTGTAGCACGAAAGATCCGTTAAAATTCTGCGAAAGTCGTGCGAAAATCGAGCTTGTCATATGAAGGCAACTGCCCATTGGTATTTCTACGGCTACTACTGGCATATAGCACGATTAACACTAGTATTCATAGTCGCACTAGTATTAGTACTATAGTGGGAAGCATACCCCGCACTTTATATCGAACATTAAACGCTGAATCCTATAGTATTTAAAATATCTCAAAATACCTCTATTAGAACCTTGAAAGAGTCTTATAGATCCTCTACAGAGCC